>JAQIWN010002273.1:0-16509 GCA_034699025.1 Entomobrya cf. arborea Gr-Col-00668 | reverse complement strand
ATGCTCACACATAAGCAAAAATATATTCTTATTTTATCCCCCCTGGCTATCCAGTAATGATTTGGGCTTTGCAGGAAATAACCACCAGAATCACCATATATCATACAAACCTCTCCGCACTTCATTTTCGATGGTGGGGTTCACTTCATTGGATAAAATACAGATTTTTACACTGCTTTTTCCATGAGTACATCTGTCCTTCTTCTCTACCTTCTTTTTTTATTGTTCCCTTTTTGTTCATTCGACACTCACTCGTCATCACTATTATCATCATGTCATGACTTCATTCATCTGCTCATCAGTTCATGTTCATCATCCCCTTTCACTTTTATTCACTGCTCATCCACCACTCGCTCTATTCTTATTCGCTATTGTATTTGACGCTGTTGTTTATTGTCGTATTAACCAGAAATAAGCTTTTGCTGGTATGGTGTGGTGGGTGATGATGATGTAAGACACTACCACCACTACTGCACTGATCAGCCAAAAGGGCTCGTGTCGTGATACTATTTATATGAACAAATGTTTCTATTTTAATGTTTTTTCCTGACAAATGTATTCAATTTCCATCCGATAAAATGTAATGTGGAGGAGATCTCAATTTTCTACAGAGAAAAGCAAATGCAAAAATATTTATGTATGCATCATCATCATCTCTCTTTGGAACTGTCGTTTGGTTAAATGTATCTGTAAAACAACCTAAACTGCGATTGATCAGTATTTTTGTACAAAGTAATAAGTATATTACTATCAATTGACTATGCATACATGCCAAATACTGCAAATGAAGGAAAATCGGTGGTGTTCATTGTTGGGAGTCACCAGAGCGTTCCTAATCTACATAAAAGAAATTAGGAGTAGATGACAATTTGACTGTGATGGTGCTTTCATTGATAATATGCAGATACATTGGTTCGGCTCAATAGATTTGAAGTCAAGATATGATGCACCAAATGGCTTGGTTGTTTGAATAGAGGGAGAGATTACAATCATAAAATAAATAAATATATACAGATGAAAAGAATCTCACAGAAGGTCACGTTTTATACTTTATCGAAAAATCTGTGGAATTAGGTATATTTATCTCGGAAATGCTGGCATACATGAAATCGATACAACATTGAACTCGTGCTGTGTATTTATTTATTGGATTTTTATTGGTAAATTGTTTCTCTTAATTTCAGGTTTCACAATACATTTTATGAACAGAGAACAGAACTGAGAGAAAATACATGGAAAATTAATTTAACTGTTTCTTAATTTTTTTCTACTGAGCTTTAATTTATAACGCAATTTAATCTGTGATTACTTTCCTCGCCACACCACTCGCCGTCGCCACCATAATGAAACAAACAGTTCCAATTATTTTTCTAACTTCATTTCTAACTTCGTTCTTCATGGTTTCATTTATCGTAACCGTCTGTTCTGCACACGGTCCTCATCGTCCACGAAGTCCTCATGTAGCTGTACACACTTCCGGAACACCAGGAATACGTGGGAGCGGGGGTCCCTATGAGATAAAATCTGAAGAACATCATCACTACGTACCAAAAAGGCCTATACCCGGAAGCCAAGGAGCTACTGAGCCAATTTTAACACATAATATGGAACTTCTTCATGATAAAGAGTATGTTAATTTCTTCAAGTATTTTTTTTTCATTTACACATTATTTACGCTATACATTAAAACTTTCTCAACTCTACTTTCGCCTGTTGCTTTTTCTCTCCATATGTATTTCTCTAACTTTTACATGATCATCTCATCGTGAACTTCATAATGAGCATTTTTCCGAGAGACGAGCTTCAAAGAAGGAAGATTAGTTAACGAGAAGAACTGAAAAAATATAATTTAATTTTCTATGTGAATTTCTCCCTCTCTTTCCAGGCATCTTAAAGAAGATCTAGGAGATTGGGTGTTTGCAGATGGAAAGGAATTAACCCCAGAGGAGATGGAATTTCATTACTTTAAGTAAGTGTGTGTGTTTCTTCTTTTTCTACATTCGAAAAATAAACCTGAAAAAAGCTGTGGTTTCACTAACAAGTTTTTTACTCATCATGAACGTACTTTTCCACATATATTATACAAGTATGGTACTAGTACTAGGGTAAAAAAAATGTGTTGGGAAAGTATATAGAGAAAAGGTCTTGGCTGGGTTAAGTAGATTAAAAATCAAATTATTTACATGAATAACATTGTAAATAGAATCTTTTTTTTTCTTTTTCCTACTTACACCAACTCTACTTTGTAGAATGCACGACTTTGATAATAATAGCATGTTGGACGGACTGGAAATTTTACAAGCTATCTCGCACATCCTGCCAATGACGGAGGTAGATGAGTCTGTAGATTTAACTCAGAAAAATACGGAGGAGGCTTCCACAGGAAATAAAATTGCATTATCGTCAGGAGGAATTCCAGTGGAAAATCAAAAAAGTCTCTTAGAATTGGAAATAAAAAGAGCCGAGCTGATTAAACAGCGACAAGAAGACTTTGATTACTATACTGGTAAGATTTAGAAGAAAAAATCTTTTTTTCTAGACTTTTTTTATGTTTCAAGTGTGGTAATTTGTTTGAATTGAGGAAATTGAAGAAACGGTAGGTGATAATTGATGGCAGTGTGTATTTTTACTCGAACTTTCGCTGTTGTATCTTTGCTAAAGATCTCAAAAATGTTTATTAGTAAAGCTTTGTGGATATATAACCAAATTTTCTTTGAACAAAACAGATCTCATTGATAAGGTGCTTGATGAAGATGACTTGGACAAAGATGGATATCTAAGTTACTTTGAGTACGTGGCAGGTCGGCGAAGAGATGAGCGCTTGGAGAAAGAAAAGGCTCACATTTCGGCGTTACATTCGCAAACCAAGATATCTGGTAGAAAGTAGAGGTGCTCACAACAAGTATACCTTCTTCCAAATTGGCCAAAAGGAAATTTATAAATGATAATATAAGATTTAATTGAAATGGATGTTTTGAGTTTCTTTTCTTATATCCTTCCAATATAGTTTACACGTATCTCGTATGTAATGTTTTTTGTTGTTACTTGATTTAATGTGATAAACAAAATAAAATAATTGTTACAGCGCAAATTCAAAACTGAACGTAAAGTATGGCTTTTTTTATTTATAAATTAAATACATTTTAATTACAATGCATGATAATTAACTCAACAATCAGTAAGCAAAAACTTCGTGAATAAAAAAATTGGTGCATTGAATGAATTAATTAAACAATGACAGTCAGTGCAAAATAGTAAGCATAAATACATACATAAAAGGGTTGATAACACTAATATTCATGTGCAATGTATTTATATTCAATATCGGAGGTAACATTCCCTTAACTTGTGATCACGGTTCACGAGTAAAATTGTCCTTATTAAAATTATCATGTAACATAATATGAGACTAACTTGTATATAATCAAAATTATACAAACAAAAACTGGGACTGTTACAATTATAAAACAAATGTACACATAAAAAAATTAATTTATCTAACTAATAGTAATTTTTTTTTACATTTTCAATAATAAATTTTAACGACAACTGTAATGGGTCTGAACTTTGAACTAAAACTAAAAAAAATACAAACCTATAGTCTTCGGTTAAGTATGCATTTATGCATGTTTGTAAGTAACAATTAAGTAATAATGTGAAGGTAAATTATAAGAAATCATCCCATTTAATTTGCCATGAAAGTGCACATTAAAGACAAGAAATATTAAAGATATTTCAAAAATTAAACTCGTTTCGGCATACAAATGTAGTAATACCTACCTACATTAACTTTTCATGTTTTCACATTGTAAATATTTCGATTTGAACCTTAAAAGTAAAGATACCCGAGTGTTGGAAGAATGATTTAGTCTAGAAGATATTAATTGGAAGTAAGGCTGAGTGAAAAGGCACTTTTGAAAGTTTGCATTTTAAAACCAAGTAGATCAAGACTCATGTGAATTTTTTTTCCATAAGCGAATCTAGTTGTCCTTAGAAGATGATTGTGTGTATTTACATATTTATATGTGCAAATATGTAGGTTGGCAAATTTTGGCAGTCTTTAGATTTGAAAGTGTAAACATTCACATCCGCTCAGTTTACACAGAAGAATACAGAAAATCGTGATGTCTATTTCATTTCATGACCGCAAAACGCTCGCTTCCATGTCATGAAAGTTTTACGACTCCATACCCAAACTACAAGAGCTGACCCGAAAGCCAAATTTGAAATGTATCTGAAAAAAATCATATATCCAAAATTAAAAATAAATTCTCAGAGGAAATCTGTTATACAACAGTAAACTGTTCATTTGTCAGTCATCGACAGTCGACAACCGATCACTTTCATTTCTTGTGTTCTTGAGTAAAACTCACCGAACGAGAAGAGCAACGAATAACATTTGGTTGCTTTTTCTTTGAGATCCAATTATTGGAGCGAGTACTCCTGATGGTGATAGTGGCGTAGAGATAAAATATAGAGAGCCCACAAACACTGCTGCCGGAACAATATAGAGCAATGAAAATACTCCGATCCTTGCCTACAAGTTAAAAAAATAAACAAGTTGTCAAAAATCAGTTATGTGATATTCGTCATAAAAGGGAGATATAAACTAATGATTTTTGAAAAATTCAGTATTTACCATAAGTAATTCAAGACGTGATTCTGCACGCACATTTCCATGCGTTCGTACAGTGTTGTTAAGTTGATTTTGCTGCTCATCCCAAAGCAATGACCTTTGTCCACCGGTAGAGATTTTGTCAACTGCTGAAGCAACAGTGGAAGAGCGTTTAATTTCTTGACGAATACGGAAGAGAGCAAGGAATCCAAGACAGAAAAACATTGTTCCAATTAGTCCGAGAACTATCAGAGGGAACATCCTAAAAAGAATAATAAAAAATCATGAAAATGAATTTGCTCAAATAAGCATTTGAATGATTATCATATTTTTTTTGTCAAAATATGCTTAAATATTTTACATGAAATATTGAAGTTGTGGTGATCTCTGAATTCCCAATGCGCAAGGTCCAGCCAATGGATCTCCTTCAACGTAACCTAATGCAACTGTAGCCATTGTCAAAAACGCTGAGAAGCCCCAAGCGGTCAAATGGAAGTACAGAGAATATGTTGCAATCGCTTCGCCACCCCATTTCAGGCCTGCCGACAGATACCATGTCAAGGACAAGAGAACCCACCTGCCAAAACGAAAACCATCATGCACAATTAGTACACAGTTTCCGAAAAACTAAGAATGCTACTAAGTCTGGTCAAAATAAGAAAATATCTTACCAAATATGAGATGCAAAAGTTAAAAAGTAAGTGAACATGAAAAGCAAGGTACATGATGCTGAACCAGGTCCATAAACTATAAATCCCTTTTCACAGCTAATTTCTGTGCCCCATATTGCCTGTGAAAGAAAACGCAGAAAGAATTGTTTATTTATTTTTCCTGACAGGTTAATGAAAGATTGATAAGGATTCTCAGAAAGTTTATTAGTCTTACCCCAATTAAGTAACAGACAGCTAATGCGGCATAACAAACTGCCAAATGAACGATGGCTCTTTCAGGATAGGGGAATCTGGATGAATCCAAAATAGAAGTGACGATTGTGAATAAAGATGAGACGAGTGTGCTAGCAGCAAAAATTCCTATCACAACTGCAGCAACGTATTTCTGTTGTTCCGAAAAAATGTCACAAGGTGGACCACATTCAGGAAGATCATTTCCAATGGAATGCTCCGCCACAACCCAATCAGATGGGCATACTGGGGCTGTGGAAAGCTCGATTACTGAAATTTCAATTATCAATCATTATTCTTAATAAATTCGAAAATTGAGTAAAGTGTGGTAAATCATTATTCATTTAATTACCTGGCTTATGTGTGGGGTTATTAAGTGCAGGATGAGTGGAGTAAATCGGGCTGGATACATTCCACGCAGATCCAACGCCCATAAACCCGGTATGATTTTTCCCTGGGACACACATGTCCGAGTCTGGTGGGTATTGGGAGCATTCCAAATTAGGTGGCCATGAAAAGCCAAAAGTTTTCATTAAATGCTCACATCCTTGTCTTGCAGTTTCGCAGAGACTTCGACAGGGTAGTAAAGCCTTAAGGAAAAAGAAAGTATCCTGTAATTAGTACTTATCAACACATGACATATAATTTCAAACAAAAATCATAATAATTAAAGCTTGCTGCCAATTACATGTTGTGATCGCTAACAATGCTGAGCCACGCAACTTGCAAGAGTATGCTCCACCTTGCGCTTCCTTTAATATAATTCGCTTATTATGCAAATCAACCCTACCTGTCAGCCACTTCTACCTTCAAATCAACAATGTATGCAAGAATACAAAGTAACTAATCTCCGTTTCAGGTAGACAGGGAGAAAAGCAATGATTCTTTTTTGCAGATGCTTCATAAAAAATTAAACTATAATCATGTTAGGTTGGATGATATCATATAAACGTTCAAACCCCAAATTTATCACATTTCAGAATAAGTAGTCTACCTGTTTTTCAGTTTTGTAAATGCATTGCAAATAAAGAAGCTTAAAACGCAACCAATTTTCATGGCTTTTTATTGTGGTTTTGATGATGATCACTCTAAAGCTATTTGTTAACTTGCAATGAGAAAGGGAAAAGAAAGCCATTAGTGCAATTTTTGGTTTGACAGACTTATAAAAACTGCTGATTAAGTTATGAAATGACAGCGTGTGAAGACACTGATGATACTTAGGGTATAAACAAGCCAATACAGTTGTAGAACTGCGTTCCCTGCATACTATTGACCATGTAGAATGTTTGCATTGTTACAATTATTATGGCATAACATGAGAAGAAACTATTATGTATACAGTAGCCATACTTTTTGCTTTTGTGATTGTTGCTTGATTGCATAAATGTAATCAAACCAGTTTTACCATTTCTACACACTGCAATCACTGTCTCAGTCCAAATGACTTTACCATTTATTATAATACGATGATGATAGCAAAACGACATGTTCCTCTGATTGCATATCTACACACATTACAAATAAACATATAAAACACTAAAAAAGCAAAATAAAAATATGCGATTTTCATTATCAAAGTCAACATTTCCCACTTGCTTCTCTAGCTACGTTTTGAAATGAAGGGGAAATTGGTATTTATCACGAGTTCATTTTCCTACTGTTTCGCAGTATGACATTTTGTAAATGTTTGTTTTCAAACTTGTCTGAATATTCATGCTTCAATTTTAGATTTCGATCATTTTTTATCAGTCTTGATGGATACGAGGATTCAGCCAAGTTTAATTATCATTATTATCTTTCATCATCAAGCCTACTGACGATTTATAATTATGGTTTGTCTTTTAAAAATGCAACTACCCCATCGTCCTATGAACAACCTCTTGTCGTACTAAACGAAAGTTGAAAAAAACATGGTGTTGACTTTTTGTCTTGTAAGTCGCTGACTGACTTGACTTGGTGCTGTAGGTCTGAACTAAAAAGGAAGTACAACGCCACTTTTGTTCACTTCCGCCAATTTTCCCTTTTATAACGTTAAAAATTTCTCGTTTTGTTGTTCTACACTTGTACAGTTGTAAGAAAAGATAACAGAAAAGTGAAAAGTAATCAAGAGTACCGTTTTTTTGTTTTTATTTCGGAGATTATATACAGGTAGTTTCCGTAATGAGATGTTGAGAATTTTTATAAGAAATAGTTATTCAGACAATAACAAGAGTAAGTTTTTGGGTATAAAAAGTTAACAAGCTTTGTGCACACAATAACAAGGTAAACAATAACAATTGCATTGTTTACGGGTGTGTGTGAAATGAAGTCATTGTTGCGTTGCACACTTGAATCGGTTAAAATGTGGTATTGGTGAAAATGTAACAAAATAAATTCTCAGGGAGAGTTCGGTATTTATTTTGGCAACTTAAGTTATTTATTCTAATATAAGTTAAAAGAGTCTTATTCACAAACCAAAGAATGTGAATTCTTATGGCAAACGTATTTTTCATGAATTTTCATTCTATAGTAAAGTTGTCTTTCTCAAGGCATGATATAGTAATTTTTATAGTTGAGTCATTGTCAAATAGTAGAAGTATTATTTACATCTTTACAGTTGGTTTGATTATTTCGTTTTTATTACTTTTGTTGCAAACGTGTTGCGGGGAATTATGAGATAATTTAGTTGTTCTTCATTTCATCCTGGTTACTTTTATCTATTATTTTTTTTGTTGAATGAATAAAATTACACTTAAATAGACTGCATGTAGCGAATAAGTGATTTAGGGAATAAGAGAACATGCAAAATTTTACGATATAAAAATGTAATCGATGTAAAGACAGTTACTAGTGGTTTGAATTGCTCACAAAAGCCAACGAGGTTTACTATATCCCGTTTTCACACATGCTGGGGTGCATCGTGGTGGTAAACTTGTTAACCTGGCTAACCTAAAAGAAACTTCAAAAGTAGCCTGTCTTGTGGAGCACCACGAGCTTGATTTTTTTTACAGTAAAGTGGTAGCTCTATTGGATAAAATAAGACAAGTTTTGCATTTTGTTTGACAAGTGCACTGCTGACTTGCTCGACAAACAAACTGCCATAATATAATTTTACCTCATCATCAGTTCCGTTTCAGAAAAAGCGACTGCACAAAAAAATCGTGCAAAACGGTGAAAGATTTTTGACAAGTCTTTTAAGATTAAAGACAATCATATGATGCTAGGTACATGGTCAAGTGGCTTACAGTATCAAGAAAAAATACAGTATAATTGTTAAAATGACTGAAAACATGACATGACTTACTATATTATGAGAGTTACACCATGGGGCATACACGGAACACAAGAAAATCTCCAGTGCTGGGCTGCATCCAAGCTGCAATTTAATTTGAAAAAAGTAAAATCAATTAATTTCAATTTGCATACTTTCATTTTTAGTTAATTATCAAGCAAAGTTCAATCTCTATAATGACTACTTAACACACTACAGCTCAAAGTTAATCTCTACTACTCTTTTTAATTTTTTTTCAAATATTTCGTTTACAAATCACAAGACAAGATTTTAAGAAATACACACTATGTGTGTAAATTACAAAAGGTGAAGATAATTACTTTTGACTTGTTTTGAATCGTTTACTTTTGCACAAAAAATCTAATAACAATAATTTCTTTTGTCGTCTTTGGTGGTTTAATTTGTTTGAATCATGCAATGTAGCAAACAAGTTCATGGAGAGTAAATTTCATTCAACTCTTTACAAATTTCGTATGTTTCAAACTTTATACATTGCATGGTGAAAAAAATCCAGTTTAGGATAGATTTCTTTGAGAAAATCTATCTCTTGATTGTAATATCATATCATCAGAAACATATCATTCATTTCATTTCCTATCATTCTCGACTTTTTCTGTCAAGATGACATTTTCCTGTTTATATTGAGCTGGCTTACCTTAACTAAAGCGTAGTACGCGTGGACATCATATCCAGCCTCCTCCTGGGTGGTGTGTCCCAGAAGATTGGGGAGAAATGTCTCGTTATATGGCATTTCCTTACATAAAGGTATGTTAATTGGCTCACATCGTCCATTGGTTTTTGAACTTGCTGCGTGAGGATGATCATGGTGAGGAAAGTCAATGTCTGATGACGCTCTCCCTGTCATTGGTGATGAGATAGCTGATGCGGACGTGACTCCCCCGTATGACACGTGGACAATGACCATCACCACCCAGAAGAGCCATATCCAAATAAGGCACGATTTTCTTCTCATTCCTGTCATTGTGTTTGACGTTGTCATATTGCACACGGGAAAAAGATTACAAGCAGAGGGACCACTCACAAATCACTAAATCATTAAAGATACGGGATGAAATGTGTTGGCTTATTTTTATTTGGGCAGTAACATGACACTGTAATTACATATTATTACAGTAAATATGGAAGACTTTTTTAGAAGTTAAAATTTTTTCGGGCTCGGCTTCCTTATTAACTCTTTTTTGGCACAGCAGGAATTAGACACTTGGCAATTTACATAGTGGTCATAATAATGTATCCACCGTGGTAAAATATTCTTTTCATTCGGAAATTTAATATAAAAATGTTTCTTTATATTTTCACCATATATCTTGTAGCCAGCAGGCACGCTCTTTTGTGCGATTTACACCCACACAATTAGCAGAGAAGTTATACCGACCGACGTGCACGAAGGTATCAGCTTGAAAAACGTTTGTCACACTTTTTAATCGCCTTGCTTTTCTTAAAGATTGTCATTTATCATAAATACTTTACACTTTATGGCTGCCTTGTGATGTAGATTAAAGTTTAAAGCTGTTTCATTTTTAAGTTTATATATTAAAGGATGAGTGGACTTGACAAAACCAACTAAACTTTTCTAGTGGTGTTTGATTTTCAGCTGCTTTCTTTTAAATGTGAGATCAGTAAATATGAAATTCCTTTTTATCCGTCGATTGTTCGAAAAATTATTTTTTTACTGCAAAAGCTTTTCAGTCTCATTTTTATAAGTAGAGGCACTCGTGGCGGTACGTCACACCAAACACACATTGTATTAAAAACGGTTCTTTATAGTTTACACATTGCAGTTATGATAAGTACTCGAAATAGCTGCAATTGATTTGTCTTGCTTGTTGTACTATTATGTTAGAACAACTATCTCTTCGTCTTAAAATTTCGTGTACAAAACAAATACAAACTAAATATATAGCTGTCTCGGTTTTTTAGTCGTGAAGCTGCCTTTTCAAATCTTGTTACAGTTGTTATTTTCAAGCTGCGTGAAAGGTAATTACGCTGCTTAGTTCCGTGAAAACATCTCAGCGATGGCGAATGGTGGTAGAGTAAGTAGGTTTTACCTGAAAACAATTAATAAAAATATGTCATTAAAACAAACAATTGGTAATTAAATTTTGTTGCCTTTTTAGTAGGCTATTTTGTGTTGTAAAAAGCATGGACTGCAAATTATATCCGTTTCAGATTTTGTAATTATACGTGAGACACAATTTTTTCGAAATTGAGGAAGAAGAAACGTTATGCAATTTAAAGACGTTTTGAACATTTTTGTCGGCAAAACCTTTGTCTTCTGCTTTATTATGTTCATATAAAACACGTATGCTTCAGTACAAATTGACTTTAAAAAAAATAATAGCATTCAAAACATTTTCATTTATTGTCAGTGTTCAGTGTAATTTTCCATGTTCCATTCCTGTGATAAACTTGTAAGCTCTCTGCATTTTGGAATTTTATTTTTCTTAGACAGAAGTCTAAAATTCTGTTCCCTAAAACGTTACATGTTACATACAAAATAAAAATCATCTCATGTTTCAATTCGAACAACAGAAAAAAAACAAGCGAGATGAAGATATTCTGACAACACCTCCGATCTGTTCTGGTTGATTGTTCACCTGAACGAGCGCAGAACGAACAAATTCATTCAACCTCCTTTCGACCTCTGTTTCAAATTTCTTCACGTCTTATGTTCATGCAAATGAGTCTTTATTTTACAACACACTCTAATCATCATCACATCACCATCTACAATTGCTTACAAATTGCCCACATTATCATAATCATCAACATCACATCAAAATCAATTTTTGATTGAGTGCACATCCCTAATGCACACTTCTTTCAATTTCTTTCTCTAATCAAATCTTAAAGATGGTTCGGCCATTTACCTGTAGTTTTTACTACTGCTGTCATTACACATACAAACTTAATAGCAAAAACTTTTTAAAAGCCTGTTCTCCCCTCAACAAACTGATCTGATTTACTTTAAAATGTAAATTTCTACACGATCATAAAATATGAAACCTATGAATGTAGTGAAGAATCGTTTTTTACGGTGTAAAGTGAAATATACTAGTGACCATATAGTGATCATTTCGTCATTTCATCACAATGAAGTCATTGGCATAGTTTAATTAATATGTATGAAACAGTCATCAACCAAAATGTGTAATCATAATGCATAAATTATGTATGTGTATTATGTATATAAAAGCATTTTAAGACTTGTGTTGTGTTACAAACTCACATGTATTCTTATAATGAAGAAAATATCTTATAATTTATAATGGATCTACAGATAACCAAGAACCATAAAAGGCCAAGTTCTTTTCCCGTTCTTCTATTCAAGCTGACAGAAAGGAAGATGGAGATGAAAACGAAATACATGCACTTGTATATCTTGTCTGGGAATGGGAACTTGCAACGGAACTCTATAGCTGCCCTCAACTCAACCCTATTGTTTTCGTTTTGAGTACCAGCTCAGCGAATAAGTACATTAAACAAAGCTCCATTCCATGTACATACGCTCAATGAACTGGTCAAGTCAAAGCTTTTTTTTCTTCGTCAAGCGAAAACTTACATCTTCATTCTCATTTTTTTTGCATACTTCATTTTAAACAATGATTCAATTTATTAACGCTCCCTGATGGGATGTTACATCTGAACATAGAGGTGTTTTTACATTTTACATCCATGTCATAAACATTTTTATGCTTTTTAAAGACAAACATCTAAATTCTTCTTTATCCCGAGATCGAAATTTCGAAAAAAACAAAAGTACATCATCCGTACAACGTATTATTCCTGGGTATAAAACCACAATATGTATTTAAAAATCCGCTTTGTTCCTTTATAAGTTTTGCATATTGTAGACAGAAGGAAGATTCTTTACAGCAAATGTAGTGTTTTTTCCATTACAATGGGAAGAAAATTAAGTATGTGTTATTTTTCTTACGGGCTTCACATTTTACGACCCTAATTCTTAATTCAAAACAGGATTACTTGCTTATATACTAACTTGTCGAATTATTATTTTTTGTACAAAAAAGACAACACTGAACATGCATATAAACCGTATGTTCATATATTGGCAAGTGTAAACGTGTGTGAATTTTTAAGCGATAGGAATGAAAAGGAGGTAACACTTGTTATCTCGAAAACCATAAAACACCAAAAAAATATAAACAAGCAGTTCGCATTTCTTCTCCTTTTGCTTTTCATATTTTTAATTGGGTACTTCACCAGAGACCATCGTGATTTTAAAAATATATTGTGCCTGTAGCAAAAAAAAAACATTTTCTTTCTTTTTTTCTGTCTTTTGTTTTCTTTATTCTAAACAAAATAAATGTGTGTATAAATTTGTGAAGCCACCTACAAACTGTTAGCAAGCAAATTTTTTTAATCCGTGTAAAATTTCATGTTTCCTTTCTTATGTAAATTTTTGTGGCTTCCTCTTACTTTTCTCTGAAAGAACTCAACGTTTCATGTGAAACTGACAGATTGGCACGTTCCGAAAAATCACCGTTGACTATCAACTATGAAAAAAGATTTGTTGACTGAAAAAATGAATTTGGTGGTGAGATGTTAGATTCCTTGTTATACAAAAAGAAAATACAAGATTTACATTTAGTCGATGAAACACGAGCACACCTGTCAGTCAGGTGAATAATGTTATTCATGTCGATAATCGAAATGATTATACTATAAATTTTCATTTCGTGAGAAATAGAATTCACCGACTGTGATCAAACGGATTTTATGCTCTTATTTCAGAAATCGTATTAATAATGTCTTCAGAAGGAATATCATAGCAAAAACTTTGATCAGTACAATCAAAAGCGTGTGCGTGTACAGGGGAAATTATTTAGAAGGAAGCGAATTTTCAGTGTTCAAAATTTTTAAAGGCGATTATTAGAAGAAAAAATCCAAAATTTAGAGCAGTTTGTAAGCACAATCGGATAAAATATGAAAAAAATCACGAGAGAAGTATGTTCCCGTGTTTTACAATAATGTGAACATTTTAAAATAATAACGAGAGCGATAATATCAAAGAAATTGGTTTACAAATTTTGTAAACTTCCCAAAAATGTTTTTCAGTATACCACCACGTGAAAAATTGGCAATGTCGAAAATGTAGTAGATTTATGAATGTTTTGTTCAATGTATTTTCAAACATGAAACATGCATAATCCGAACAAGTTTTGTGAACTTCAACGTAATAAATTTTGAAAGCTTTGTGTCAGATAAGGACCAAGATTACAATTTTAGATTTAGTTGTATTCTCTTCATGGAGGAATTTTAAAAAAATTATGATAATGACATTAAACATTTTATAAAGCCAGAATTGAAATAAATGGAGTCATTGAAAAGGTGAAAATCCTAATGATAAGCTGGTTTTACACCTTTTGCTTGTTTCATTTTTCATCGGATCGTCTGCATAAAAATTTCTCGTATAGAATTTCTCTGGTTTGGTCTTCTTCAACAATAAAGCACACACACATGGCGATTAGGAACAGGATTATGAATAGCTGCAGCACGCTACAACAATCAAGATTGAAGGAAGAATGTTGAAGATGTAAACAGTAGACATATTTAACAGTTGTTTAGTTGATATGTTATATGTACATTTCTTAAAGCTGTCCTCACAATAGTCATAATGATTATTGCACGACTGTCTTGAAAAAAATAAATGTGCAGCTTAAGTGACTAAAAAGACTGGCTCTTAAGTTAAATCATTCACGAATAGTCACAATAAATTATGAACAGATGATGGTACACTTGAGCTTTCTGCTGATAAAATTCTTAACCTTCCCATCAGCAAGCGCTTAAGTGCTTTCAAGTGAGGCTTAACAATCATGATTATTTTGGCCAAACCCTAAAACCTTCGAGTCCATTAGACACACCAGTTATGCTTAGTAAAAAATATACTTTTATAGCTAATGATATTTACTATAGAACAAAAAAGTATTAATAATAAGCAGATAAAATTATATTCTAAAATAAAATAACAATATTTAGTCTGCCAGTATGTTCATTCAAGTGATGCATAAATTGAATTGATTGCCAATAATTTCTTACGCTTGCTGACTATTATTTGTCGTGACTAAGAAGTTTTATACGAAAGTACCTCGTGGAAAGATTGACAAATGAATCCCTTGATGAATGTAAATGATCGGTCTGGGTCTGATGATATGGTAAACAAACTGTTTAAGTTGCGCATGTAAGTTGAATTAAATGCATTTACTAAAATGTAAATCAACATCAAAGAACAATATCAAATGTGGAGGAATATGAAGAAATGTTTTTACACCTCTTCATAAAATGAGCTCAAGATAGGTTTTGATAGTGCACAGTGCACTTTCTCTACAAAAGCACTGGACTAAAAGGACTGAATTCTACCAGGCGTTCCCAATTGCATACTAAATCAAACATAACCTTATTGGAATTCTAAAAAATATGTACTATTTACAACTATTTATTTAATTAGACACTAAATGTACTAGTAAAATGAGAACCTGACGACGATATTTGTACTTATGACTTACTATTCAACCTGTCAGATTAATCATTTTCATGCATGACTTTCCTCCGGCATCGGATTGGCAACTTTCCACGTAAATTCATTTAATTAACTTTATCATCTGTCAAATCTGTCCCGTTAACTTGACGCTGTGCTGTATACAAAAGCAGTAGTGAATACAGATTGGATTTTTAATGAACCTTCGCTTCCACACCCAAATAAACAGTCATAATAAAAAATATATAAGATATCGTAGTCTTTTTTATTCTTTTTATAAAAATTCCACTTTATGTATAAAGATCAAATATTCGATAAATTTCTTAATGAAGTGATACACCTATTTTTGCTTTGCAAAACTTACATGTATGGAAGTTATCACAGTGCAATCCACACGAAAAGTTCATGACATGACGAATAAGGCAATCCATTAAACTAACCCACAACAACTCAACAAGTGGTAAATATGGCTTTTATTTCTCTCCTTTCTACAAACAAACTACACACTTATTGTAGACTTTCGTAATTTGCGACTCATTTTTTTTAAACTGAGGCACTCTAAAATTGATTTTGGTACGATTTTGGCTTCAATAATGAATAACAATTTACACAATCATAATGGCGGATGTGAATACTTTTTGGCTAGTTCAAATTTTAGCACTTTTTCCTCGCAACATTACTATTTTAACACATGATCAGCTTTTAAAATAATGAATTTGAATGACTGACAGAACAACAGTCACATTCCTATTATTATCGAAATATAATTGTCTAACTAACAACAGTGGCAGTATTTCAATATCAATGATGGTTTTATGAATGAATTAAATTTAGCCTCGAATGTAAAACTTCCAATTAGTGAGCTACTACCAGCAGCAATGCGCATGTAGGTTAGATGTACTCCTTTAGTTACTAAATTAACGCTTAGTTCCCTTTACAACTTTGTCCTCCCACAACTGTCCCACTCAAAAATGCAGCTTAATTTTAGACAGACCATATTTGGTTTATAGTTTATTTTACAAATATTAATACGCTTGAAACTCAAAAACGCACCATGCCGAACTTAATATCCAAAAAAAAATTGTCAACCGCAAAAGAAATCAGGATCAGAAATAAACCTACTTTAAGTTTGTTACAGATACTTTAAAAGTTACATGATTTTATATGCAGTAAATCTTTCTGTGACAAAATCACTTCCAAC
>JAQIWN010002272.1:0-16522 GCA_034699025.1 Entomobrya cf. arborea Gr-Col-00668 | reverse complement strand
TGATTTTTAAAATCCTTTACCGTATGTGCCTAGGTTTGTGCGATCAATCGCACAAACTGTATCTGGCCTTCCTAGTTCTTACATAAAAGCATAATTAAAAGTTTGTATAAAATTTTCTGGCAACATTGGTTTGGTGTATACTCCTCCAAACAAAATTATATAAATCATCAGCAAAGTCATCAATGATATTTTGAAATATCATTTTTTAATTTCTACCTTTTATACTATAATTCCTTTAACATACGTACTCATTAAAGAAAAAATGTTGCACAATTAATTGCAACTTTTACATTTAATTTCTTCTTCAGTTTAATTTAGCAGAAGAAGAATCCCATGGGCATTACGTTTAAGTATTGCAATTTGCAAAGTTTGCAACCTTATTTCTTTTCAATACCAAGATTTGTGTACGACAAATGAACTAGCCTTCACTGAAATTACGGCATTAATTACAATCATGCACTGCACATAATAAAACTATTTTTGTGACTTGTCCTCACTCCTCACATACTCTTTATTTTACTGTTACTACATATTTTTTTCCTCGTTGTGGTTTGGACTATTCACCAACTAGCAATTAGTTTCTACCACGCTGTCATGTGTAAACCACGATTGATTGTGTCGTCTTCTTCGTCGTCGTGTGTGATATTCGTATTCCTTGCTGATGATGATGATGAGCTTATTGCTGTACAGGTGTACAAATTAACTTTATTTCATCTTACGCAAGCCAAGCCAACCCCACGGCAGTTTGTCATTCATTACGAATAATTATATAATTAAAATGGCCCGAGTCTCTATATCATATTATTAATACCACGCATGTATTTAGGTTTTGCTATTATTAGAAATTGTAAGTTGAAATTATTTTCCTTACTGTATTGTTTGAAAAAAATGTCTTGTTCAAATAAAGCAGGAATTAATGACTAGTTTTTGTCCCACAACACATAAACATGAGGAGGATATTTTGCAATCTTCCTCCTTCTCACATTTAGAATATTAAAACCTTCAAGAAGTTTTGCTGATGTTATTATTAGCTAAATATCTTACGCTACTTATAAGTTATAACATAACATGCCCTTACATTCCATCAGTTAAGACCTTAAGTACACACTGCGACACAAATATACGCCTAGCTTATTTGTTACTTCTTTTGTGGACTTATCAGTCAAAACTATCATTATGTCATCAAGGAATATTGATGTAAAACATTAAAAACTCGTAACTTCGTCACTGCGAAAAAGATTTCATAGATATTATTATTACCATTGTCAGTAATGGTTGAACAAAGCATAAAAACAAAACAGGAGGTATATAAATAATTTGATTTTTTCTGCGGGATGTTACGTAGTCGTTCTAAATAGCCGTTTGCGATCGCTGATATTTTATATTTTTCGTTCGTTGCCGGTGGATTATTGCGATTTTCTCTTCACATTGTTATATGCATTTTTTTGTATTTTGTAATATTTAATGATTTATATCTCTCATAAATTTAAGTCGAGTGTAATACATAGGTACACATATGTATATCGATTAGA
This sequence comes from Entomobrya cf. arborea Gr-Col-00668, assembly GCA_034699025.1. Lineage (NCBI taxonomy): Eukaryota > Metazoa > Arthropoda > Collembola > Entomobryomorpha > Entomobryidae > Entomobrya > Entomobrya cf. arborea Gr-Col-00668. The sequence continues at coordinate 14,990 of JAQIWN010002272.1, read as the reverse complement.
ATATAATTCTACGTTTTCGGTCAACGAGTTCGTCTCGTTGTCAATTACAGATTACATTTTTTAAACTTCCATACAAAACTCTCACGTAATATTTTAGAGTTAAATTTTGCGTTTAAAAAATGTAATTTCAATAATGGTCAATTCAGTTAATAGTCTTATTTTAGTCTCTCATTAGTTTAAATAAGGTGGTTTGGTGTGACAGTCCACTTAGTCGTTGATTGCTCAATGTGAACAGCTCGTTTTAGCAACTGCAAAAGTGCAACTTAATATTTTAACTTGAAATTGGTATTGCATGATTTCATCATAAAAATATCCTTGCTCCAAGATCATTAAAATTCTTGTTCTTTGAAAATACAACTTTTACTTCTTCGACATAAGATGTGTGAGATAAATTTATATATTTTTGAATCATGAAACTCATTCGCAAAAAACAAGATTTGATAATTTAAAAACATCATTATTATACACTTGCATATATGTATACGATTTCATCAATTTTGTTATTTTTCTGAGTGAGCATTGATCGATGTATTAGCTTTATATGTCACATAAAAACAGGTTGATTTGATGAATGTTTGAACTGATTACATTCGGTTCCTTTATATAGAGTCACATAATACATTGCCAAATATACAAGTAAACTAAATTGCAGCAAAATAGCTCATAACTTGTATTATAAAAATATGACAACAATAAGATATTTTCCTGCTTGTTTTGATGCTCCTGAAGAACAAGATTTTTTTTAAAAATCAGTCCACACAATCGTTATAGTACTTTATACAGGTCGGCATCACGTAATGGTGTTAAAGGAGACAAGAATTTTGCGTAAATGGAGAGGTATCGAGATAATATAAATAAGAAAAGAAAGGACATTATATAACAGAGTAAATAACCTAGTTGATGAGTCCATTGATATTCCATACTTCTGATGATGATGATGACTTGTTTAAATGAGCAATGGCAAATGTAACAATCTATACGGCAAGTTATAACTTGCGTAGGTAAGTTAACTAGTTATTGACATGGTCTATCTCTTCTACCTATCCGCTCTCTGCCGCCAACCCTGCCGACCAAAGTAAAAGTGCAAGTTGAATGGCCAGTATGCAAAATGCAATCAGAATATAAGAATCACAGTCACACTTTTTGCAACGTTACATAATTAGCATATTACTACCACTTCAACTACCTATATTATAATTTTTTTCAACAATCATAATGAAGAATGGCGATGGTATCATCAGCAATCATGGATGACAAGGCAAGATAGAAAAAAACAAGCTAAGAGGCAAGCATTGAGGGCTACGTAATCTTCTGCATTGTATTCATCGAGTGATTCTGAAAGAATTCAAAAGCAGGTGTGAAATAGCTGGTAACAGTGAGCATGTTTTCAAACCATATGCAGTGCACTTCACTGCTCTAAATTGTAAAGTGTACGGCGGACGATCTGAAAATATGTACAAGAGTTACAGAATATAATAAAAAATTCTGTCGATGGGATATAATGATTGTAACAGCGCATCATTCTCATTTTCCTTACATTGTTTCTTCACACTTATAAAAATGTAGACCGTTTTGATTGCGGTAGATAGGAACGGTAAACATAAATGCATGACACGTTGTACGACATATGATGGCCAATGATTTCCACTGTTAAAGTGATTCCAAAATGGTAAAGATAAATAAATAAAAAATAATATAGCAAATGAATGAAAAATGAGGATACGATTCAAATTACAGAAACCATTTAAAGAAAACCTACAAACTTGTATAATGGAGCATCTATCCTTTTAAATTGAGAAAAAGTGTGCTTCCTGTGTTTGCTGTTGGGCACAACAATTCATTCATTCATTTATTTACAATCAGTCTCCTCGACTTGAAAGGGTCTATATAAATATAAACAAACACAGCGCAATTCAGAATCTCTCTTATCTTCAGTTAAGGATCTACTGGCTCATTATCACCCACAAATTATGATGATAGTGTTTTTTTCACCAAAAATTCTATAATTTTAAAAGAACATGTTGTAAAAAAGACTGTTGTATTTTCTATTTAAAAAACAGTAATGTACTTGCACTGCTACCTATTTTTGTTTTACTGTTTGTTTAAATATTTCATGTACCAATGAACAGTAATATTTACAATGTAACCATATCTTTACCACCATGTTTGGCAACAAATGAGTTCTTTTTACCTTAAATGAGGATGATTTATTTTCACATAACATGATATTTTAAAAAAACGTGAACGATGCCATGTGCAAAAATCATTGTCATCATCATCACGGTGAACGATCATTCAAAATAACGTGTTCACCAGCCAACTCACCTCAGATAATCGAAAGAGGAAGCCTCAAATTATAAGATTAGCCACAATATATTTTAGCGATTAGTCTGATGGTGTTTGGTGGTTTGGTGCTTTATTGTCCTAAAAATAGAGAATGCTCACCTGTCAAAATTAGATTTGTCGAACAAGTAAACATGTTACAAAGTTGATCAAAAAATGATTTTTGCTGAAAGTACCAATTATGTTTGCAACAGTGGCACCATGAAATGTAACTACCTTTTAGCCATGTATCCTCTCAGCGTAGCCAAAAATTTGTAAATGGGAAATCAATGGATGATTTTTTATTTTTCGCTATTTTTTTTAGCAAGCAGTTGTAAATGATTGAGATTCTTGAAAAAATATAACATGCTGTATGTACGTACAAATTTATACAACAAAAGTACCCAGTGTAGAAAATTTGCTGAAAACTGAAACATAGTATTTTTTGCTAGTTAGTTCATCAAAGCAATTAGGGAGAAAAGATGATGATTTTGGGAAGTTGTTTATTGAACATGAGAACTGGTTAACTTGAAGATGACGATGAAGAAGGAGAGGGATTTAAGTAGTAATTGAATAGTTGTAGTGGTCTGGTTCGTCATGGGAAAAGGGTGAATGTTTGGGAGATACACCACTTTTTCACCAATCAGGGGGACCTCACAAAACCAAAATAATCATGAAAGGTAGACGGGATTACGGAGACGACGACGAAATTATAACTCATGCTCAACATTCTCATTGTAAAAGAAAGCAAAAAAATGTGAATATAAATCAAGCAAAATTGTGTGGAGATTTTTTGTGTGATTTGTATGAAATGAACGGATTTTATGCAATGAAATGGAAGTTTCGTGAAAAAATTGCGCTACTTCCCATATACACGTTTTTATGCCAAAAATGTTTTCTATTTATCAGTAGTCCAATTCACTCAGGCGGACAAAATGACAAAAATATTTTCTAAATAACTTTTTCCCTGAAAGAAAAGGCAAAACACTCAGCAAACACCTTGCTGACTTTACGAAGCGCATTTATGTTCATGTAACTCAAATGCATGCTTGCTCCTAGTGGTTGATGAGATGTTTTCATTTATCACTCACACAACTACAACATTCAAACAAAAGTGTAAGAGGAAAATCTTGGGTAAGTGGCTAAAGCAGTAAAATTGGTCTGGCGTAGCACACGAGCCCATATATCGCCAGAAGTAGTAAATAAACAACAGTAAAACAAAAAATTCATTATACATTATAGCTAAACTACTGAGAATGGAAAAAAACTTGCTGCATAGTTTTAGGCAGAAAAATACTTTTTTTCATGTCAATTTTTCTACTTTTTCGTCATACAACAACAGTCAGCGGTGGTAATAAAACTTACGAGAAAATAACTGGCAAAAAATGAGGTTACACGAAGTAAGTTTCAGGTTATTTTCTTCGATATCTCACATGCAAAATAGCCTTTGCCTCTCGGTATGTCGTTGCTAATTCATTTCCTTACCACTGTCACTTTTACAGATATGCGAATCAACGGTATGTGATAAAAAAATGTAAAGTGCAATGATGAATGATCGACTGAATTGCAAAGGTAATGTGACTGCATTACATACTGCAATCATATCTCAAGTGAAAAGAATTTTTATGGAATAATGCAAGCCTCATCAAAGCCAACGAAAGAAAAAGCAGATTTATACAATATATACCTATACAACAGTTTGTAGATTACTTATTAACTTGCGGCTTTAGCAAGTTATACAGATTGGTCGGTCCGTCTGTCCGTCAGTCTGTCTGTCCGTCAGTCTGTCTGTCTGTCTGTCTGTCTGTCTGTCTGTCTGTCCGCACGATAACTCAAAACCGAATCAAGATTTTCAAAATCTGTTTTCACCAATCGATAGACAATGGTCCTCGCTTGGATGAGTTCGTTAATCAGCCAAATCGGTTGACCCAGGTCAAAGTTAGGTCAAAGGTCAAATTTTTTTAACAAGACAACATGAGCTCAAATTTGGTAGACAGGTAGCTCATATAGAGAAACATGGTTTTGCAAAGTTTCAGTTGACTTGACCCAACCCTTTCGCCTCTAGGGGCCGTCAAAGGTCACAACTTAAACATTATCTCCTGCCTAAACGGTTTAACGGATTTAAATGAAACTTGGCAGGAACATGTTACAAGCAAAGACAATTAATATGAAAATTTTTTGAGGTAAAAAAACTTGACCCAACTTGACCTGGGTCAATTTTTTTCAAAGTTTCAAATTAAAACAGGCAATATTATTGCATGGATAAACTCATCTACTTATAATATATTATTCTACAAATTTTCAGGTCCACAATTTGACCCATTTGAGCGCCAAGGCGATTAAAAGTTAAAAATGTTTCTTATAAATTTTTTAACGGCATTCAAATTGAGCAAAATCTGATTAGTCGCAAGTTTCCTATATCCTGGTGTCAGGTTTATATTGGTCAGGAGATGATAACCTACGTCCTTTGCATTAAATTAAAGTGTTGGCAACTGCTACACATAAGCAAAAGTTTGTACATTTTTGTTTAGGTACATATTAAGAATAATTTGCCATTTCTATTTTTAGACGTTGTTATAATAATCACTGCTAGTGTTGTGCCCCATAAATATCAACGATAAAAAGGAAGCACACACGTGGTATCAAAATGAATATATATTAAGAATCAAAATCTACCCACACAGTTCTCTCTTCATCTTCACTTTGCAATTTTGCATGTGGATTAATAGTACCAACTATATACATCCATTGTATCACTGACAGTTATTGAATGAGAATTTTTGCATTATATTCGCAAGCATACTTTGTGTGTATTAATGAAAATACATGTAGCATTGACGTTAAGTTGACAGGATAATTGTGCACACCTCCTCTCCTCACAAAATGCACATCCTCTGTATAATTCATTTTTCCTTTTGTGAGAAATGTCTTATGGAAAATAGCAATTTTATTTAATAACTGCTAATTACCGATTGTCTCTTTATATTACTGAAAGTATGAAACATACAAAAGGCTGAAATAGTGCACACTTTGTTTGTCTATTTATTATCATGATTCATTATTATCTACCTTAAAAAGACCTTTACTTTGAATGACAGTTTGATGACTTGTGTTGTGATATTGAATGTATAAATGAATATGTTTTCTAGGACAATAATTTCGTTTTTAGCATAGAAATCAAAAGTTGAATTAACATTAACAATAATCGAAAATGAACAGACTACATTATCTTTCTTCTTGAAAAGTAAAACGGACGTCCGGTCGATGGATTTGCATGTAAAGTGCAACAAAATTGTGTAGAATTATCTGTTTACACGGTAGGATACCGTAATTTGATAGAAAATCACGCGAAGAAAGAAGAAAAAACTGGTAATGTTTGTGGCACGTACATAAATGGAACTTGCTCTCACATGAAATGACCTGTGGAAGTTTTAACTTAAACCAATGCAGTGTTAGTCCTTTATGCTGTTATAAAAAAATATACAAAAAGAAACAGGCTTGGCTCAAGGAACGTGCCTTGAAGTTAAAGAATCTGATTATTATTTTTTATTTCACATTTTAATTTAATTACTTTTACTTTTTGTTGTCAGCAACATCATCGACGTCGTTGCCGTTGCCTCGAAGGCTGATTAATTCTTTAACTTTGGAAGTTCATTGTATTATATACTGAGGTACAGTATCATGACCCAGCAGCAAAATTGAATGAGCAACAACACCCGGTTTGGGATTTAACTTTGAGCGCTTGTTGTGACTTTTTGTTTTTTGAAATAGAAAGGAAATAAAAAAATAATTACAGCAGAGAGGCGCACACAATGTGATAAAGAATTACTAGAATTATTGCTTTGGGCATATTCTCTCCTTTCACTTGTTGACTTTGCACCTTTTTTTGCATCACATGCATGACATGACTTTGTCGATGATGACAGTCTAGTTTGATTATATCCTTTGTTGAGATGATCGAAATTAGTTTTGAAAGTTTACAACGATGGGGTTGTGCGATCCAACATCCAACACACCCCCGCAGTGAAACCATAAAAGTTGACAGAAGAGTCAAATCAATGAGCACAATAAAAAGATTGTAAAGAGGAGGTGTAAGAGGGAAAGCTAAATTCACACAAAGTATAAATAGTAACAATGAATCATTGACTAAAACTTTGTTGTGCAGAATAAAGATTACACTTTTGTGTGTTATTAAAGATGATAATCAATGTCAAGCGACTTAACACAAAGAGTCAACACCATTACATTATCGTCATTTATCATCGAATCAAATTATCCGTCCTATCCTACACTTCAAAGTGACGACGATATGATTGCCGGTCAACGTACCTCGTGCGTTTTAATTTTAACCTACATGAAATTCAAGACAAGCAGATTTTTTAGGTACCCAATTGTTCAAGGTATGCTGCTGCAGTGAAAGAAATTACTGTAAAAACTATGATGTCACTACACTGATGTGGGTGGTTTTGGCATGTTGGCGGTCTCGCTAAACAAGAAAAAGTGTGCTAATGTATTTTTTCATACTGGCAAAAAATCGTTGATGCATTTCTTTATGCTTGAGTAAGCGAAAGAGATCTTTAATTCATTTTTGTTAAAATTGTGTGCAGATATACTAGATATATATATACTATATATACTATATTTGCCCACAGTACAGTGCACTTATAAATACAGTACAAATGTAAGAGCCATGTACATACATGATCAAAATTATCATTAAATACATATGCAAATGTCAAAGTCGTTAAATCCAAATAGCAAAATAGTCCAAACGTTTAGGTGGAATATAAAAAATTAAAACATTTTCGCACATTCTCCTGTTTGGTGAAACGAAATTAAAACTACCAATTTCCTTTTTTGCCATCATCAGTCTTCAAAATGATAACTTGACACGTTTCCTAATTTCTTGGTACACTGTTGATCTTGAATAATTTTTATAAAAAAAGAACAAAAACTAGGAGATGTACAATTATTACCGTGGGATTTCAAACTGTCCATATCAAAGACATGGGAAATATTACAAAAGTGTGTGAATAACATCTTCTGGCTTTCCAGATAAAATATAAATTGAATGCACGTCCTTGTCCTAATGCGTATGCATATGTTCCTATCCTATTGTGCTGTATTGTACAAAAATGTGTAAAAGAAACTAGGGAATGACAACGACAAAGATAAAACTAATTAAAACAATTCAGGAAAACAATTAAACGCTACATATTTTTTTTTTTACATATATACAACTCAAAAGATTCCATCATGAACATCTCACATGTTTGAATGATAAATTAGCTGTTTAGAATTCCTGAATAAATTTTCACTTGGGACATCAAGGTAATTTTTTATACCAGCAACAACAACAAATCCTGGTTTTAGCATTAATAATAAGTTTTATAATGATATACAAACTACCTGGTTCCTCCTACGAGGAAGAGCCTTTGCAATTCAAAATTACATTTTATTCGGACATACAAAAGCTAAATTGACGTTCATTAAGCCGGTCTTTGTTTCTTGAGAGATGAAAAATTATTCAAATCAGTTCCCTGAATACGAAATGGATGGGAAAGAGAAAGATGCTTTAGATTATATACATTCTTGGGTATGTGTGTTGTTGGATGAAGTGGTGTCAAAACATGATTCACCAAGTCAGCAATGCAATGGAACCTTTAAGTTTTCTTGCTGGTTCATCTACCAGAAAAAAATACCTAAATTGAATACGAACAATACAAACAAAGAGATTTTTCTCACATCACACATTAAAACCCAAGAAGAAGACGTCAGTAGCATACAAAAGTCATACAAAATAGAATTACTCTTGATCAAAAAGCTTCGCTTACGTTGACTCGGGAGTTATTTTTTTAATTCATAGAGAGCTACGTCTTCTAAAGATTATCCATCTTTTTTACCTCTTTTCCATTAGCATTCATCTGATTAGCCTTTCTTCGAAAAGTAAGGGGAAATAAACAAGGCATTTTTACTACATAATAAAAAAATGTAAGCAACGAGCAACCCACAACGTAACATAATAGCAGCAACTGCAATGAATATTAAATCTACCATAAGCGGTTTTATATGAAATCATTTTGTACAAAAAGCTAGCTGAGAAGATGAGGATGATCTTCTGCTGCTTATGTGGATGTCTTTTGGGATTGTTGTTGGATTGGAACTTGATGATGATGATGATAATACAGACGATGCATCAAAATTCACGGCTTGAATTCAACTAGAAATTGTTGAGTCAGCAGGTGCCTGAAGCTACTCATTTTATTGTGTAATGTACAATCATTCAAGAAAAACCGTACCAGGCAAGAAGAAGCAGGACAAGAAGAGAAGATGGGCTCAATTTTCACGATAATGAAAACAGAAGCGCCTTAAATGCAAACTAAATATACGTTTTGTATAGACTCACCTTGAAGATTTTTTTTTCATTTCCACCTCTTTGCTTTGGCCTGGCAGAATACCAAGTCGGTTTCCGTATCAAAACCACAAATTATCCGTTTCAGTCGCCATCACTTGTTACCGTTGTGTTGTGTTGTGTGAAGTAAGTTTATAAAAGCGGTATAAATGCATATTTTATCCCTACTTAAATTTTTTGGCTTACAGTTTACTATACAACTTGCCTGTCTCGTCTCTCTGTTACTTATTTAAGCAACTCATGCAAGCAATTTTACCTAGAGAAGAAATGAAATGAAAAGATCATTAATTTTTTCATTGCCAAACTTGAAAACGATTTTCATTGTAAAAGAGCCTGGTATCATCTACACCTGTATTGCAGCTATAAAAACCTGCAATTAACAGGAAAGCAAGTTGCTTCTTTTTCTTGCATGTACGCATGCTGCTATATCAGATGCAATAAATTTAGGTGCTTTCTTGCGGAAGAGTTATGTTTATTCATGTACATTTAGGTACTGAGAAATAACGTTTTTTATTTATAAGTAAATCCAAAATATGTTAATAATAATGATCCTATTTTTTATTAATATACTAAACCAGTCGGGTCTCAGTCCATTAGTTTAATATGCAAAGGAAGTTCATTCGAATGTAAATAAAACGGTCTAAATACATAACTAGTAGGGTCATAAAAATGTGTGTAAACTCAATACTCAAATTTTTCGTCATCTGGCAATCTGACTTTTGTGTTACATATCAATTGTATTATTTACTTTTTACTGTTTTCATTCAGGTTCAAAGTCAAGCGTGTTGTAAATTGTTGTTCATGCAATAGAACAATATCGAGCATTATGTTACGTGCTTGACTTGAATCAGCAGTTTACAATCTGCTGCCGGATGATCTAATATCGCATTGATATTATTTTTCAATTTTAGACAATGACAGCAGACCTTACATGTCAAAAGACAAGTTAACATTTTAAGATAAAAATAATTCCTTGTTGGATTTTTCTGCGTTTTCAAGATGAATGAATATTTTTGTGATATCAGTTACTATTTCGGTACACTTACAACTAGATGTGTATTAATGATACCCTTCTAAAAAAGCTTCCTAACATGCTCAAAGTAAAACAACTTCGAAAAGTTGCATTTTAAATATAAGTCTCTTCCTAGTTGGATTTTGGTTTTTTATGTATCCTAAACGAATATTTTTCAAATGGATATTTCATATTTCTATATTATTCTAGCGATCTAAAATAAAATAAGCAATTTCTTTGGATGTACTTATTAAATAATTTAAGTAACCTATAAAATCTAATTTTACTCAACATTGAAATAATCTGTACGCTTCTCACGTTCAAGTCCGAATTTTATAGTCCAGAAAATTGTTTCATTATGGTACTTTTTTTTATAAAAAAAAACCTTTGTTGTGAATCGTTCTAGGAACTCTAATTTTACTTCTTTATATTCAGTTATTATAAGATAATATTATTTACTTAGCATTCGTCTTTTTAAGTTATGCATATTTTTTTTTTTAAATTGTTTAGAATTTATTGTATTTTAATCAGCATGTTTCACACTAGGAGATGGTACGAAATTGCACAAAAGACCTTTGTTGAAGTTTGTTGGTATATCTGAACTGCATGTGTGTTGCTGTGCGCAAGTTTATGCAAAGATGGGATGTACTAAAGCCAGTCAAATAAAAGTCTTCCGTACTAAGAAGTAAATTAGAAATAAATCATATTCATTGATAATTTTTTATTTTGTATTTTAATCAAAGATTCAAAAGCAACCTTGTCTGTATATCTTGAATCCACATTTGGTAAATCCTAAACGTGTAGGTTTTCTCATTATGTAAGAAAAATAGAATCCTCCACATATTTTGACGCATGCACAAAAATTAAGCAAACAATGCAAATTGCAATTTGCCTGCAGTGATCCCACACACCATAACGAATCAATTTTCTTAACAATGGAATGCTATCAAAATAAAGATGATTTCATTCAAGAAGAGTTCAATTTTATTTACCTTTTTGCAATTCGCATAATAATATATTTCATTTTGAAAAAAAGATTTGGTTGCACTTTGTCTTGTTCTGGTTACTTCTGGCTGGTTCACATAAAATAGGGTCAGTATAATATAGTGGAAATGCCTTCAGTCGACCGTGCCTACAGACGAATTTTTTTAGTCGACTTGGTTAATTAGTCGACCGAATTTTTAGTGGAAATTTATTAGTGGAAACAGTCTTAGAAGAATTTTCTTTGTCGAATGCGGATTTGTATTATTTCAAGCGTCAATGTCAATATTACAAGCATTCATTAATAAAACTTAATCTAACTCAATCTAAATAATTAAAATTTATAAAAACACTCAAGTGCATATGGTTTTTACAAAACAAAACAAAACCTTAAATATAATTTTAAAAACTAAAGAACTAACTAACTAATCGTCGTTGTCGCATTCGTCCGCAACGAATATGAGTACTTGTTTGATATATTAAATGCAAGTCTATTGACTATAAGTTATACTAGAGTTTTTCTTCAGTCATCGAATTATTCATTGTATAATGCCACCACAAATTAAACAATGATTGCATAAGACAATTGTTCGAAACCAACATGTAGTCGACTAATTATGACGTAGACTGCTTACATAGTCGACTGAATACTGTATCGACTATACACGCAGTCGACTATATACGCAGGCGACTATATACGTTCCACTAAATTCGACTAATTTTGATAGGTCGACTAAACATGCATTCGACTGATAAAATTCAGTCGACTAAATAAATTCGTCTATATATTTTCCACACTGTATAGCGTCGACAAAGTACATTTCCACTATATTATTGCCTCCCCATAAAATAACATGCATTGGATCACCGTTTCTAAATGTTATCGCGTTTTTTCGTCTGAGAAAATAATTTGTCGAATTCTAGTTGCATGTCATGTGCATGTGTCATGTAACTACAAGAGAGAAAATATTACTTTAATGTACTCAAAACACAGGCAATGTAATCAAACTTAGCATACGATTGTTTGAACTCTGACCACTTGAGTTTATCGATCATGACAATGAACCTTATGAACTCTATTGTTCAACTCTTTTAAATTCTGCGAGTGACTGTGATGGAAGTAAAATGATTTAATTTCAGAACAAAACCTCAATTCTAATAAAAAGTGTGTAAGGTAAACACGCAAACTTTTCTTTACCTTCAAAAGTTAAATTGAATTCCTCTTTTAGAGTCTTCAACCATTATGTACTTTAAGGACCTTTCGACCTTCAGTCGGCGAACGTAATTTCAAAAGGTAATCGTATTTGTTAGTATTATACATTTTGAAAAAGAGCAATAATCGAACAGGAACAGGATACACAGAAAAATCATTGGCTTTGACCATTTCGCACAGACCTAGGAAAGTAAACTATATGTTAATCTTTACTTTTAAATAAAACATTTTGTCGTGCCCATGCTCATGTTTAACTGACTGTCAAACATAATGTAAAATGCATCAATAAAAAACTATACATAATTTACCATGTTATAAACCTAGATGAATATTATAGAAAGGATTATGTATGCTTGATGTTCTTGTCAAGTCAAACGAAATTGAAAGGTGAAATGAGACATTTTTACGAGATAAACCAGAATGATTCATTATTTAGTCCTTCTTCATCATCTATAAAATACATTACATGTATTGTGAAGATTTTTTATCCTTTCACACGACAGAAATTATGAAGGTTTGAATAACTTTTACAAGCAACTTTATTGCAACGACAATTGGCGGTACTACGAAAAACGACAAATTCATGAAGATAGTTTTTAAGCGTAGGATTTCGTACAAGAGCATAATAGACACATTTGTCAAAGGCTAAAAAGCCCAACTCAGAATAAAAAAATCTTGAACAGCATGTGGCAATGAAGGCGTAAAATATGCAACATCTCCTTGTGATGACCGATGAACTGCTGTTTACTGTTGATTGCTAGTATAATGACATCACTGTCATTACAATGACAATTAAAGAATTCCAATATGCAGTGGTTGACACTAAAAAAATATTGCAACGAGTGCATATTTTGCACTACTTTAAAAATTGCAATTACTACCAATCAGAACTTGCTGACTATTAGTGAGTGGCAAACGGCAAACCCAGTTTGCACATTACGTATAGTATTGACTACAGCGTTAATGAAGCAAATTCTCAAGAGAAGACATTAAAAATTATATAGATATTATATTTGCATGTAATTCATTGGAAATTGGAATATTAAAGCAATGCTTTTAAGTACTACTTCGAATGCATTGTGTTGGCGATTTTTTACTTCATAATCGGCAAGCGACACAACAATTCGCAATTCATACCACACAAATACCATCAGCACCTGACCAAGCTAGACTACCATGCTTGCAATATAATAGGAATGCCACAGACTAACGTAACATGCGAAATTGTTGTTGGCAAAACTTAAATAATCACTGCATATACTGTGTGGACAAGCTATGCCAATCCTTTCACTTGGGAACTTCCATAGCTTTACTCAGTCACACAAATTTAAAAAAGTAATTTTGCCTTGATTAGCCAAGTCAAAGTACTAGAACACGATGATGGCCATTTTTCAATATATTATTAGTGATTTCTATACATATGTACTGTACATGAATATATACAACTTGATTGCATGGAATGAAAACATGTATATATGCTGCAAATTTGTTTCAATCTTGATTACAATACCTGTGTGAAGTCCTACATTTGGCTGGCTGACAGAATTGCATGTGCATATTGCATGGTGAATTTTAATTTAGACTTGTGCATTTTTGATATTGGGCTTCTTCTGCAGTCTACCGTCGTTGTCACTCTCACTCAATGTGCTTAAAAATGTTACATAACAATGGTCTAGGTACAAATACATATCTATTTAAAATAAAAAGGCAGTCTTTATGATCATTATATCCGGCGATAGGTTATAAAAATTCTTAAAGTGTTTTAAATAAGATTTTCGATTTTATAAAAAAAAACTGCTGTTTATAAAAATGCCTAGAAAAAATCAGAAAAAATTAAAATAACATTTGAAATGAAATATTTTTTATTACAATACATTAAATTTTTAACTATGTCAATGCCAATTTTAGCATTTTTGACAGTTGATTGCTGTGATCAAGAATGGCTACGTTTTGACTATTTTTATATTTCAAATTGTTAAATGAAGGATGCAGGCAGATTCGATTTTTTATAGATACATATTTTTTACTTACTTTTTAAGTTTGAATACTTATATTTGTAGCATTACACACAATATGTGTGACCTTTCATGACCTTTCACAAGAACTTATACTATTTTTCTTGATTCCCTATATCTTCTAATCTGATCCGAATATTTCGTTTGAAACAATTTACGTTCCAGTGCAATCATTTACAGAATGTTGCATAATACATAACAGTACCTAAATTTAGTCATATAGCATGAATGGCATTTGACTTTTGAACCTATTATAACTTCTCTAATTTGTAAGTGATTTAATTACATGAGACTGCAGCTTTGTCATCCATTTGCTGCAACTCAAAATAATAACACAGAAAACTAAAGTTGATGACAGGAGTGCTAAAATGTTGGCTACATTTTAAAATAACGTACAATTTCTGCACTTCCTGGTGGTGCTTAAAATACATTCAATGTTCGAGTACCCATTCTTCACCCAGTTCATTTCTATTTGAGTAGAGTAAAACTACAAACAACTAACAGTATTTCACAGCACGGGGTCATGAGCTACCACTACTGCCAGAGTACCACCGTATTTGATGCACAAAAGGATGTAATTAACGAAAGGACTTGCTGATATTTTCATGAAAGACGAGCGACTTGACTTGGATGCTTATTGTTTCGTATTGTACTCTTAGTTATAATGAAGCGACGACGGCATGACAGTGTTAGTCGATTTTTGACCATAGCATCCAACAATAAAATAGTTTTTAAATGCAGAGACGTTGACATCAATGAGCTACTTCCCCGATTTTTTACATCAAATACATATGTACAATATTGCAATGTCAGGAATACTTTTTACTAACAATTTCATTAATCAATATGTTGTTTCTACTCCACTAACGAGGCATGTACCCCAACGTGAACCCTCAGAATCGCTTGATATTTTGGCAATAGTTAGGTAATAATATAAGATAAATATTTCCCAAACCATTGGTTTCCATGGCCCCTTTCTGCTGAGTAGCACATCTTTAAAGTTTTTGCTATTAGATGAATTGTTTCCCCGTTTGA
>JAQIWN010002271.1:0-16525 GCA_034699025.1 Entomobrya cf. arborea Gr-Col-00668 | reverse complement strand
ACATGACCGTCTCATTCTATTCTCCCGATTGTGTAACAAGCTGTATTAATGAATTTGATGTTTGCGAAAGAAATTTATTCATATCCAAGCCAAGAAAGAAAAGAAATGGTTTGGTGAAAAAAACTCATCGCTATCAGCATTATCACTACTACCACCATCATAGTGATCGTCAACAAGATTATAACATTATGATGCCAATATTTTTTCCTCCTTGTAAATAATGTTACCACCATGATCGAACAAATAAATATGATGTATGTAGATGGGAAGAAAATTACTTTGTTGAATACTTTTCATGCATTTTTTTCTCTCTTATCTTTGTATAAAAAAAGGATCAATACATCATTCTAATTATTAGTATTAATAAATTGCTGATGATATAATGCCCATATATTTTTCATCCTTTCTTATTTGGTCAAGAATAAGCAAAGTGAAAGATTGAAACTGTGATAATGAGAGAATGAGAACAAGAGAATTCAACAGTTAAGTGAAGAAAACGAGCTAAAAAGACATGACAGAGCAGAAGAAACATGTAATCATAATGCATTTTGTAACGGCTAAGGTTAAGGTAGGCCATTGAACTGTTTCTGATTGAATAGAAATATATGAAGGGTGAAAGAAGAAAAAAGGGATAAAAAGTCATTTTGGATATTTTTATTTGCAAATGAGCAACAGTGTAATAATAATGTGTGTGTAACAAATATATAATGCTTCTATATAGGTGTATTTTGCATTTTGCTCTTGTTTAGTTACAAAATATTAGTCTCTTTGGCTAGTTTACTCATCTTTTACTACTGGGAATGTAGAAAAATTTCTTCTGAGAGGCATGCTTTTAATATTCACGAGAAAATGAATTAAGCGTGATTACACGAGTTTGGATAGAGGTTATGTACACACGCAGGAAAATATTATGCTCATAATTTTAGATTACTATAAAAATCATCAGGTGCATCGTTTCATCTCATGGTGATTATGATTATGTTTTATGTACAGATCACTAATATTGTTATTGCCCCCTAAAGCAAAAGGATGGATGGATGTATAGATTGCACTTTTTTTTATTATATATACATACATGGTGCACGTCATGTTCATGATGATGATGCAAATGCAAATATAATGTTAGCATCTCATAAAAAAGGTTTTGAATTGTGCATTTTTGTGTGCTTTTCTTAATTATAATAACGTATAATGACGTTGCACGTTCATTACTGTGATGAAGATGATAAATAACGATATGGTTTGAAAGCCTGAATATTAATGAGGCAGATATGTATGTGAAATGTGAATGAATATATATTTTTTGTACTTTTCTCTCTTGTGTGCCTCAACAGCTAACAAGAATAGATAAAAGAGAAAAATCGGACAGTAAATTTCTTTCATGAAAAATAGTATTTGATGTAGAAACACATAAATAATCAGTATTTAGCTATAAATGGAACATTTTTGCACCAAAATATTCCTTTCGAAAAAAAAAAATCTTTTATATTTTCGTATGCGTAGATGTGCAAAATCCACTCGTAGCATCCTATGCTGATCGTAGGTATAAAAAGTGAGGTTAGAAAAGCACATTTTTGCACAACGGTTTAAGATATTTTAATGATTTGATTAGAAAGACTGTTCCCTTTTTAATGCTGTTTTTTGATAAACGGCTCCATTTTACAGCGTTCATTATTACAAACCGCGCATGCAGGAATTCATAATTTGAGATTGAGTACTTGAGGAAACAAGGAAGATGAAACAGACGAACAAGAAGAGGAGAAAAAAGAAGTGCCCATTATTCTACGGGACTGTTGTTAATGATGATGGTGATGACTGGTGAAATGCGTAGATGAATACGAAAAATGGGATATTATAATAAATGTAAGGTATTCTAATGTGTTAACATTAAACTTTACTTACATGGAAAAACTGTTTTTGAAGATTGTAGAATGTTAATGGATGATGGTGATGTTGAGTTGAGAAGGAGTAAGTAAGTATGGTGTGCAACTTGAATATGTGGCTGTGACTGGTTGATAAAATGGTCATCTCTAGTCAACTCATCTCATTCACCAGGGCATAATAATAGTAATAATCTCTTGTAATTCTGTCATCAGCAGTGCTCATTTGTATTTATATGAATGAGCCATCATCACAATCATCATCTTCTCATAGTGAGCCTCTTACTTAAGTTCATTCCCTGTCTTTGGATAGCAATCATGAAGAGAAATATACTCTAACTGTATCCTGTCTGACGCGATGACAGTCTTAGTCGGTCGGTGCCGTGCCATCATCTTTTTCATCGCCGTGGTTTGCTTTTCTTGATCGAATGGAACGTGCAATTTGTAATTTGTATGCAAAACCGTTTTTGTACATGGCACATACTACAAACACATATCTATCCAAATATCTTCTCGTCTGTCTTTCTTACTAGGGCCATTAGTGACATGTCTTTTACAATGTCGTCGTTACTGCCGTCCTCATCTTCTTCGTCATGGTATGTGTATCTCTTGTGGTGATGTGATGTTGATTATAATGACGAAGACGGTGTTTTCTTCTCTTCTTGTTCGCCTTTTCGGAGTGGAGTGAATAATAATGGATTGCTCTTTCTTTTCTGTACGTTATATGTGGTTGTTTGTTGGGATATGAAAGCACCTAACTGGAATTGACGTCTGGTTGACTATAGACGTACGCCTTTTATTTTGTACGATGTTTTTTTTTAGCTTATTGGTCGTTGTATCAATGAAGAAGATCAGCTCAAACCACCCAGAATAGAATAGAAATCGTGTGGTGATGACTTGTTTGTATTTGGGAACGTAAACGTTTCATTATCAGTATAATCGACATTTTCATCTTTTATCTTTAAGCAAAATACTTATTTCAATGCAAATTTTAGATTTACAAACTGCTAATTAGGTGGTATTCGTAAATTTAAGTATTGTGATTATTTGATGTGGATTATGATTGTAGAGAAATTGTCGGAGAGGGAAGGAAAAGGCAGATAAGAAGAAACAAGTTATAGATGTTAGACAGAGTGCCCTACTAATCCCGGATTAAAATCTGCACATGACTTGACACATTCATGATGAATCATTGTATTTTGCTAGGAAGAGTGGAAAGATCAAACTGAGAAAAAATATTTTAACGCTCCAGGTGAAATTGGTTGTTTGCATACAATGGGGTCATAATTGGTAAACACCTATAATAATCGGCGAGATCAATTTGTATAACAACTTGTGCATTTGCACCGAAGAAAGAATTGAGAATGTGGTATTGATGAAACGATAAAATGAAATGTGTGTACAAACAGTAAGAATCGGAAGATTATGATGAGGTTGCACAAAAAAATTAAAGTTGAGCACAAGCTATAGTGTAGTTCTCTTTAAAGTAGATTTAAATTTTGCATTTTTCACAGCTTCGATATCGGTCATCTCGTTTGAATAATTCTGAATTGTTATGCCTTTTTACAGTTCGAATCGTGGTTGCTATTATTAACTTACGTCTTTGAAGCAAGTTATTATCTTATTGTGTCAGCTGCAGGGGGATTTTACGTTAACTATTGCTAGTGCATGAAATTTAGGTATGAGGATTCTCTAAAAGGTGAAAATGAGTAAGACGACGATGATTCGATGATGATGATGATTAGGCAACTGCGGCGAACTTGGATGGATTAGATGATGAGTTGCCGTGTCATCATTGGACCGTAGTGGGTCCGCCCGGTCCAGCTTTCTTACAAACGAAATTTCATTGCACCTTCTTCATCTTCTTTACCAGCAGCACCAAAATATAATATTGCATAATGATGTTGTTTTAAGCTTACACATCGTGTCTGCATTATTACAAGCATGACATGAGCTGACATGTTCCGTTGTTTGGGAGAAAAGCGAGCCGCCGATGCGATGTAATGTTGCTGCTTTTATCCTATTTTGCATTTAAACAATCTCGAGTGCAAGGGCTTCTCTACTTCTACCGTATTTTCACATGTGAAAGAAGAAAATGCGTGAAGTAGATGCATTAATATTTGAAACGCATTTGAACAGGAATATTAATCTTCACGTGTGGTTTCAAGTTTGATTACTATTCTCCTAAAAAAATCCAGCCTTTTGGGACTTGCTTCTGCTACTGCGTGATGGTCTTGTGTGAACGCTTTTATCTTTTTTTTTTATAAGAAATGTACTTGTGAATTGTTATTGCTGTTAATCTCCTTGTTGAAGTTTCCTTCACAGGAGGAATGGTTTGTTGCATACATAATTAAATCTAAATAGATGGATTACGTTTCAAACATATAAGGAAAATAAATAGTGTGAGATCAAATACGCACTTTCCTTTGGCCAGTCTAAGCCAACTCATATGTTTAAATATGCTTGAAGCTCTACTCTAGTGTCTAGAAGTAATTAAATGAAACTCTTATATTGCTTTTAATGGTGGAATGCTATCAAGTTATCATTAAATTTATGAAATATGGCAATATTTATCCTTCTCACTTCATCCCTTCATCATCAAAATCATCATCATATATTCATTGCCATTACATTATACAAACCTCACATATCGTATCATGGTCTGACAGGTATACTGCGTAAAAACGTTGGCTTTATTCGCGTCACGGCTCACCTTTTTCCTTTTTAGAAATATATACAAGCGTTTTCGAGTTCAATGAAATTGTTCATTGGTTTTATGACGAAGTTCAACTTCAACAAGTTCAACTGGCAAAGTTTGTTAATTAGGTAACACTGAATCAGACATTAAATATATTAATGTACATTTTGAGTTTTAAGTTGAAATCTAGATGGTGGAGGTGGAGAGAAGTTTTCGGAGGGAAGGAATAGTAGATGGCTGACTTACGACAACTGTTGTGAGTCTGTGATTAAACTTATTATAAAATCGCTTGAATCAGTAGGCTTTTTCTATATTTTTTCGTGTAAGGTTTTGTAAAATAGAGTTATTTCTCATTTTCTCTTTTAGTTTCATTATGAAATTGGAACTCTGTGTGGAGTTGATCGTGGTGACTGAGTGGCTCTGACACTTAGAAAAAACTTGCCAGACCAAGTGTCAATGTCAACTGTTTCATTATTCTGGTGTGGTTTTCGAGAATTGCTTATAAAGAAACAAATAAAAACATTTTATGCATGGCTAACATATATTTTTCTGTCACATATATGAACATGCAGTTTTCTGATGCAGGTTGCAGTTCTGGTTGAGTCGAGTCGAATTAATTATGACCAGCCACTAGCTTGGCAGCCCAAGTGTCCTGTAACATGAAGTAAATATTTTTATTTCGTTTTTGTGGCTTCCTCAGCTTGTTATTTCATAAATTTTATTTTTGTGCACATAAAAAATCAACTTGTGAAACAGATTTTATTTTATTTAGCTGAACAAGGCAGACTGCATACTTTTAAATTATGTACATGCTCTTGTGTTCTTGTTTTTTTTATCAAAACTTCATTTGATCTAATAATTCCTTCCTCCCGTATTTTTGCTTGATTTATAATAGCCAAAACATTATATAACACTAAATAAAATCTGTAATTGTCACGCTCTTTTACGAATTCAGAAAAGAAAATTAACATTTTTAGTTAAAGAGTAAATTAACCTTAATAGAAAATCGATGGACCAGAAGTACAAACAGGAAAACGAAAAATTTATTGTGGTAATGGCAGAGAGCAGAATAAAAAAGAAAAATGCTGCGTATTTGTTAATATAAACGTATATTTGACAAAATTACATTGCATAATAATCGTTCTACTTATATTGTTTCTCTTCTTCCTAAAGACGACACGTTAACCTTTTACCTGAGACTGCGGTTTCCCATTAATTCAATAGCATTTCAAGAAGTACACATACATATTTTCATTTCTCACGATCTGGTCTTGTTCAACGCAAAGTATGGAACTGAATAAGTGTCATATTACAAACATTTTCGTACTGCGTGTATGCTCAAAACTTGTTATAGCGTTCTCGCAATTTGCTTTAATGAGGAAAGCTGATGTACTAAATACCTTATGCTCATTTAGTGACCAATAAAACTTTAAACGCCGGGAGCATCAGATGAGCCAAAAAGATCTGCATGCAACGCATTCAATCAAAGCTTTTATCTGTAATCTCTGAGAAAAATTCGGGATGGGCTTGCATACACATTTCCCACATTTTTAGTCACCGATACGATTTCGTCCATAAAGTTTATTCATACTATTTTGCAACTTTAGTGAATAAACTTCTCGACCGTGTTTTTTACGATAATGATATTAGTATGTACTACGCTACGATGTCGGTGGTGAAGATTTGTATTATCCTAGTGTGCTGGCAAACTGTTTGAAAATTCGAGAGAAAAATTAATACACAAACGTATTATATGTAATACCTAAGTAAGAGAAAGATGATGACGTTCAAACCCCTTGAGAGGTCGCAAATAATTGAGCAATAAATAAATATGTGTGGTAAAACAACAGCAATTCATCATGTATGTCTTCTGTCGTTGTATGCTTTTGGCATTCATCATCCTGTCTGGCTTTTTTACTGTGATACTCAATACATTGTGGATGTAGTGTAAAAAAATAAGAAAGAGCCAGGGAAGAAGCCAAAGCAAACTGGTAGAAAATAACAGTGTTTAGAAATTGTGAGTAGATGGGAAAACGATAAGTTTACTTAGCTCCTTGAGTTCATGCGAAATAGAAAAGCAAATGTTGAATATAGTCTCGGTTACACTTTAGCAGCATAGTTATTTAGCAAGGTAAACTCTTGAGACCAGAAATCCACTCTTTTCTTGAGTGAAAGAGAAAAGAAAGAAGGAGTAATCAATTACTTGGCTTAAACGAGAAGGAGAAAAAACGATGAGAGAACCATAAAAAATATGAAAAGCCCTTTTGTTCACATTTTAATTGGTGGTATGTTTACACTACTACTTCTGCAATGCTGCTGATAATAATACTGATTAAATGAATGATATATTATTACGATCCTGGACAGCACTTAATTACCGCAGCGTGAGGGAATAGATTTTCGCTGTTTAATGTGATGCTAGTGCATTGATAGAACGCTTTTGGCAATGAAAATAAAAATGGATGAAATTTTGCAATGCATATTTGATATGGATTATAAATTACCAACATTTAAAAAATGTAAAACATGACAAGTATAAGCTTGTAAGAAGCATTGCATAAAATCATTAGATCGACCAGGGCCAATGTTGAGTAGTATTTCAAGTTAGTAAATATTACGTACATGATCACTCTATTCATAAAATATGTTTGCTTTCTTTCAACGAATTCCTGATTCCACTTCTTTAAACTTCTTCCCAATTTAATTTCGCCGCATTCACACAAATTATTATGACAGTTTGATGATGAGGAAATTATTGTCGGTTGTCGTCTCATGTACCAATTTATTGCTTCTATTAAGCTTTTTCAAGTTCATTTAGAGGTACAAATTTAAAAGAAAATTGCCGCATACTGGCTCTTCAAACCCCTTTACTTAGATTCTCCGACGGTTTTTTTTTATATTTTAAAAATATGTATACCATGCTGAACGGGTTATCATCTTTCAACCATGTGAGGTGACACCGTATTATTCTAACAAAAATATGGAATATTAGATATCCTTGTCACAGAGTTAGTGTAATTTAAAGAAAGATCTTGTGACATGAATAGGTAGGTGTACTCCCTTTGTCCTTGATATTTACCCTTTTTATTTTTTGAGTGTATATCATTTCATGAAGTAAGCATGTATGTTTAAATATCAACTGTGTGCAAGCTCTCTTGTCGTCAACTGTCCCTTCTGTTCTGTCCCCTTTTGATTTTTATAACATGAAAAATCTTCATGTTTCAAATAAGAACTTAAAAGGGTAAGCGAAAGTATAACAAATCAGTTTTAAAACCCGTGAAATTCACGACGAGTAGTGAATAGTTAAGGTAAATATCTCTGTACTCTTGAGCTACTGTGCATACTGCAAACAATAACTTTTTTAATGCTTCCGTAGATGTGGTAAGTGGACCGGTGATCAAACAAGACGTAAAGACATAAAATGATCACATTACTTGCTACTCAGTAATGACACTATGACACACTACAAAAATTCTCGCATTCATTTTTATACATTGCTCATCATGGCATTGTGGTATGGTATAGCTGAAGTGATTGTGTAATGTGTCCTGATGTTGCATCCTGCTTTTTATAATGACTGAAATAAGTCTAGAGCATTTTCAATTGCATACTACAAGTTAACAAAATAAAGTAACAAGACAAAAAATACAGATTAACCCCAGCGTGTGGACGTCCTCAAGTTTCGAAAAAGAGCTGCGGCTCTCTTTATACTGCCCTTACTTTTTTTTTACTTTTTATCCTCCTTGATTGAATGCGTGTAAACTAGTAAGTATAATTACAATCATACTGTACAACCCTTGTAGTACACAATGCGGTGTTAATGAAAAAAATTCATGATAATCATTATGTGTACGCATTCCCTTTAAGTTTGGTGGCTAAATATTTACACTTTCCTATTTATGGTGGCGATTAATCCTTTGGGAAAGCCGTCTTTAATTAGGATTGATGCCGCCTTTCATCCAGGGTGGATTTTATGGTATCCACCAAAAACATCCATCCTTCTTTAAATCATACGTACGTGTATAATGTCTTCTCGTATTCCTGAGGATTCTTGGGTGAAGCGTTGCGTTGTCTCGTGGTAAAATGTTATTGAGTTGAATGTGAATCCAGCCTTATTGTGGAATCTCTGTATATTGTGGGGAGATCTATAATTTGATTCATGTTTTATATGTACGCGTATATAAAAGGGATGGTCTTCACCTCGTTACAAATTAAGGGGTTGATTTTGATTAAGTGTCGACGATGCATTAACTTTATACAGGAGACGAAATCCTTTCGTTGTGCAAACAGATAGTTACTGTAACATTTTGGCTCTTATTGAAATTTACATAAAATTTCACTCCCTGTCGTATCCCCGTTCGCTCTATTCGTTCCATGTTTGCATAAATAACAGACAAGAGTTCATGCTCGCGTTCATCCCATTTGTTCGAATTTGTCACATTTCTAAAGGAAAATGTGTGAGTTGAATTCATTTTATGCTCGTCTTGTCTATCAAAACTGGCTTTGCATCTTTCTTGCGTCAATCTGAATCAGATTTTGGTTCTTTTCTAACCATGTTTTTCTTCTACTGTTCTAAAATATATGTGTGTACCTATAATGGTTGAGGTACTGACTACTAATTTGTCCTCACCATTCATTATCCCAAATCGTCACATTTCTGTAGTTTTCGCGTCTCCAACTTACTCATCGTGGTTTGTTTTTAAGAATAGAGGTCCATTTATTTTCCACAAGACCAACCTATGTCATGAGGTTTTTATTACAGTCCATCGAACAGTTTTTTGAACCACATTCACAAATCATTTGACTGAAATGGTAGTAGTCAACATTCCATCGCATCTATCTGCTGTTGGCCTTCCATCAATGTTACCTTTCCAGCCATTTGATGTTATCAGATCGATTCCTTCTTTTTATCATGACCCACCTTCAAAAACAAACATCTTCGCTTTCCATGTGCCATGTGGACTGTGTGGACAAGTACAATACAATTACCGACTGTGATATTTGTCACTGTTTTACGTAAGAAGCATATTGATGATTTCAGGAGTTTACCAAAAACTTGATATGTGCCTTTACTTTACTTTACTTGCCGTTTTCAGTTTAAATTTGGACTGGAGTATTGGTAAGCGCTGCAGAAATTCTAAACTCGTATATTCTGTACATTCGTTATATAGCTGAAGTTGTTATGTTATACAAGTTAAACGACTTTCCCCCAAGTTATAATCATTTCAATACCATGTCATCTGCTACTATTCAGGTGACTAATGATTTCTATGCACTGTTTCTGTGAGGAAGTAATCAAAGGGCTATAATGCATATTAATGTATAAGTTTGTTTGACGGGAAAAGCTATTCTTGGGGGAATCCGCCACTTGTATTGCGTTTTATCTACAATTCCCTTGTTGACTTTTTCGTTGTATTATCTAACCAGATGGAAGTTTAAACAGATTGCTCAATTATCCCATATCCCTTTTCTTATCGTGATTACACTCAAGATGAATGAATACTTCTTCTTCTTGTTATCTCTTACAACAAATTCAAATAAAAATCTGTGGAAAACATCGGTTATAATTCATTAGGCGATTTATAATACTGATTGGATGGGCTGGAACAAGAAAATGAGAAGCAGTTTGCTAGTTAAGAAACCAGGAAGCCATGTTTCTCTTATTGATGTTATTATTATTACCACCATCAGCCACTATCGTCAACTGCTGTTCTACACAATATACTTTATAAATCATGGTATCTAATGATATCGCTTGAATTTGTAATTTTAATATTATTAGTACTTATGATATACACATGCATATCTGATAATGTCTGCGAATGACAGAGATACACTCGACCAGAAAATGAAGAAGGTCATTTTCTCCGTTTTTCGAGGCTCATACATTTACAGATCCTGCAGAGCTGTGATGTTGTTGTTGCCACTTATTTAAAATAAGTCTCATTTTAGCTTGTATATGCTTCTGCTATATCTAGATGACTGTTATTGTGTACTGGAACATGAAATCAGTTGTCCTTATTAGACAAATTACCCCCTCCTAATTGAGCTAAACGTTGAGGCATATGAGAATGATGACTGGTGGAAAACAATGAATGTCGTTCTTGATTGTAGATGTGTTAGATGATACTGCGATGATGACTTCTCCGAATTGAAATTTTCTCTCCTTTCCTAACATTTTCTAAGCTGGTTTACTTTTAGAGAAACAGACAAAAACTACACCACGTTTAATGATGTATGCATAAATGAGCCTTGTTCTCAACTGAGCTGCTGCATTTTGAGTGGGTTAGTTTAGTTCTTCTTGAATGAAATTTTTTTTCTAGCTTATTCAACCTAGCTACATCGTATATTTTTTTCGTATGACTAATCTATCATCTACGTTGGTCTGGCATATTTATCATATGTCCATTTCTATCTAACAAGACACCATAAAAAATATAAACATATTGTTATTCTTGCGTGCGTACTACCATTGACCATGTATGCTATACCACTTGCTGCATTAATCTTGTTAGTTTAAGTAATTTGGTGAAATTTTGGACGTGAGACTTATTTCAAATTAGGGAAGAAGAACAAGAAAAGTGGAAAAAATACTAACTGCAGTTATTGTTATTATTATCATGTATTTACACACTGCATATCAAGATGAGTTGTAGGGTGGTTGCGTTTTATTGTCTAGAAAACAAGCCGATGATGAAGGAGAAAGGCATGATGGAATGGAAATTTTCCGTTTTTCTGGTGAAGATTCCTGTGATGCAAATGACAGGAGCGTCATCATCTCTAGTCACAGATTCCCCAACTATCCCAAAAGCGTACAAGGCAAGTCGCTGTTTTATAAATGGTTATGGTCTGGTGGTATTCTCAATTTTTAAAGGAAATTTTGTGGCTGGTGGTATGATTATTTTTTGTGTGCATTGCATATTAGTTATTACCCTTGAGTTGAATTGAAAGTAACGAGAATGGATTTTTTCCTCAAAAAGTACGCGTTTCGTCGCTTGTTGCGTGTTCTACGCCAGCTGAATACTAAGTAGGCGACTTCAGCTTAAGGGAAACTCCAATTTGTGGACTTGACTAGAATTCTACTGGAGAAGAAGTGGAGTAAAAAATAAGGTGCCTCTAACTGCTCGCATGCATGTAAAGTGTGTGTATTGAATAAACTAGTTATCAATTTTTATGCATTGTTGAAACTGCATTTTTCATGGAGAAAAAATGTACCCATCTTTTGTTAGACCGATTTTCGGTTTATTTTATGTATTAGTTTTTTCTAAAGTACACCTTATATCCATTTTCAGTGCTTTTAAATTTTGAAGTGTACTTAAGACCATAATATTAAGAAGCTCATAATGCAATGTTTTCTTTTCTTTCACATGAAATAATTTCGAAAAAGATGTTAACATGTTGACAAATTTCAATTTGTTTCACATGCCTGGCATATAGGGTTGATATAAATTGATCTATAAATTTTTCGATGAAAGAAAAATGAATTATGTATGCATAAACTCGCTTAATTTTTGTAAATGACCTGATTAGTGCTTCATTTGCATCACAAAATTACTAATGATAATGCTCTGAATACACAGTTTGGCAGTGGAGAACATCACACACTTATACTTTGATTATGAAGAAATTTTGCTCTTCCTCCATAAATGTTATCAGTCTATTTAAATGGGCAAATTACGACTAGAATGAATAATGTTTAACACTGGCTCTTATGCAAAGCAGTACTACAAATCACAACTAATTTCAGAGCTCAAAACAATATTGCACGTTTTAGTTTCGAATATATTGTTGCAAAACAAAATTCCATTCCACTTTGGGGCTGCAGTCGCAGTCAGATTATTCTGCGAAAGCTATGCATCATTTTCGGTGAGTTCCTAGATGCACGTTGTCGAAAAAGGTCTGCATATTTTTTGGCAGTTTTCATCGGCATCGATGGGTAGTAAATAATATATACTATGTGTGTGTCATGCAGTGAATTTTGCAACAGCTCACAAATACTATGCACGAGGTTCCTTTTCATGGTGCATTCAAGTAAAAGAGTTTCTTTATTCTGCTTAAAATATGCATATAAAATAAGGTTGTTAGTTCACAAAAAGTAGTTGCTTGTAAAGTGTGTACTTGCTTTCATATGAGTACCTGCTTTTCTCCATTTTATTTAAAAACGTGAAGTAGAGTGAATCACTTTAGAGTAAGTGGAAGATTAGAATGGCAAAGAAATGCATTTTATTAAATGGTGGTATAAGCTTCTATGAGGGAGTATCTATAGGTGAAAGAAATAAGTTCGAATTAAAGTGAAGAGAATAATAGGTTGTAGCAGATGGCTCATAAATCAACTCTTAAAAAAGTGAGGTCATAGTTCAACAAATTATTCTTATGTGGATAGTTAAGTGTTGAGATGAGAGTAAAGGATGATAATGATACGATGGTGGTGATTGGTGATGTATAGTCGGTAGAGAACACAAGAGAAAATCTGATGCAGGTGGAAAGGAGAAGAGCGAAAAAATGAAAAATGCATCGTATTGTGAAAGGATGCACAAGAAGAGGAAAAACTCAAGGCTTATCTCAGTAATGTTGTCCATAATCCATATATCTACTTGGAAAAATGCATGGTTGGTCACTTGCTGCTTATGCTTACAAGCAAATTAATTAATTCTATTGTTGTCGTTTTTTTCACAAATATTTCTGTCCATTATCTAATTTGTTAAGGAGTACATAGAAATAAAGTGGTACACTAACACGAGTACGCTGTTATGCTAATGAATTTCATATTTTTTTCTAAATTTCAGTTAATTTTATTTGCTTGGCTTGAGTATTAGGTTAGCAGAACAGACAATTATTATAACTTTCTAAAGGACTTTTTTATTTAGAATCTAAATTTCAGATGACCTGTTTATTTTGTGCAATTTGATCACACTCATCGTAAAAGCATAAAACGTTGCAATAGTTTTTTTTTGTTCAAAACCGAGAAATACGCGGAATTGTGGTAACAATAAAAAACATCAATCGAATGAAGCAAGTATGTTTTATTGTTTTTGTTTTAAATTTCTGATGTGTATGGATCATCATGTTTGTATTAGTAGGTATTGCACATCAGATTGACTAGACACCACTTTTTATGAAATAGTCAGACAGGCAGGGTAAAGGTTAGGGTAAGAGTCTGATGAATAGAAGAAAAGGGTTGAGTAATGAATGGAGTATCCATTCGCAATGAATTTTATGAAGTGTTGTTGTGTCTGTGTAGTTTTTTTCACAACGATTACTCATCATGAACATTTATGAGTACGTACTAAAAAGTAAGGTACAAGAACTATTTTGCGTAAAGTTTGTAAAATACACTACTTTTTTTCGTTGTTGATAAATTACTGACTTATTGCCCGGATGACTTGGCTTTTCTCTTTAACTATGATTGGTTTTTATTAGTTTGAGTTCATACTTTTAAAATCTTTACTTTAGGTCAGTTGGTCATGGTATGTTACACGAGGTTAGTGTAACTTTTTAGAACTGCACATCCTAGAACAATTATTGTAAAACATCTAAAGCGTGTCATAAAATTGGTTTGTATAAAATTTGTCAAATAATTCGTTCTGCTTGATTTTTTGATTTGTTTTTTATGATGCGAATCTTTTCACGGTTAGGAGTAGGACGTTTAATTGGCATGTGTCCGACCGAGCACCGCTAGATTCTGATAAATGATGTGTCGTTAAATGTTTTACAGTTTATCTTGATTTCATTTAAAAAGTTGGTAAAGAGGTCAGCTTGGCTTATATATATAAAGACTTATAAATGTATAAATAAATTAATATGACTAAGCACGTATTATAAATAAAAATACTATCACTCACACTTATATGGTTTTTCATTTTGTTTAACAACCAAATGAGCTATTTTACTGGAATCTAGTTTCACGGTGGCATATGGCATGTGAAATGTGGGCAGAAACCAAAATTTGACATTATGACATGATGTGTTGCTTTTGACGGAGGTACGACGTGCCTCGGTGGTTTGGTTGGTTACTTTAACCACACACCATTCGTTTTGGACCGTGGTAAAATTTATTTTCTTTGGTACGTCCGTATAAACTATAAAGTCAACTTAAGTGTCTCCTTTTTCCTTCTCTGTTTTTGATGTTGTGCTTATGTTAAAATGATCATTTTAGGTTCATTCATTCATACGCTCCATCTTTTTCTTTCTGTGGTGTTGTGATAAACTTTCAAGTGGAAACATGATGATTATGGAAAGTAGAAACTCTTCCTCCGACTTTTGCTCCAGTGGTGGTAGTTTGCTTTGAAGTGCTCCTTGTTGGAACCTCCTTTTCCGTTCACTGACATCAGTATATTATTTTTTTGTATGCTTTATTTAAGGTACAAAGGTTTATTATTATAAATAGAGTATTATATATTTGAGGACTTGACTATTGGATGGAGTTTTTCTCTCTTGTTTGTCGTACTTTTCCCGTCGAAAAAAATACACAAACTAGTTATTTTCTACTACTGCTACCTCTTTACACAGAACACTTTGTGTAATGTATAGGAAAATTCGTTTTTAGAATTAAGATGCGCTCGTAAATAAGTAAGGTAGTGTAACGTGAAACATCTGTCACTTTTTTATTATGTCAATGGTACACTTGAATGGGGTGTTTCAATAGTGCCTTGTCTTTTTCCTTAGCATTTATGCATATTTTGTAATAATAGAATATGCAGATATATAAATATAGACTTTTAATAGGACATCCCTTCCCATTTTTAATGTATAAAAAAGTACAATGACATTATTAAATGCTAAAGGTATTACGTTTGTAACATGGTGCGTGCATGCCATGCATCTATTTGCATGGCATTGGCATCGCATGATATTCAAGTTCACTCACTCGCATCGCATCCATTCAACAAAGCCTCTCTCTCTCTCTCTTTCTGACTGGCGAGTGGAAAGTCGAGAGTTTTGAAAGTTGTTGTGTTGTATAATAGGACAAAAGGCTCCAGCGTAGTTTCCGGTGAGCCATTATACTTCATTCATGATGATGTTGATTGAGAATGATGATTTCATATGCATGAATTTATGCATGTGTATATTTCTAGGTATATTTTGTTCCAATGACTTGTTTCAAAGTTTCAGACCTTTACCTCCACCCTATCAGACTAACTTATTGTTGAGGTATTACAGTAGTAGTCTTAGAGCTTCCACTAGTGCTGCATGGGTGGTTTTGTTTAAAAAAGAGTTGAATGATGACGATGATGAGAAGGATGCCATTTTGAATTGTTTTCTTCCCCTTTTACTCAATTTTTATTTCATCGTGCGATAATAACAATGAATATTATGCATGCATGCATTTATATACGTTAGTGTATATAATGCATACTTAAATGAAGACACACTGAGATAAAAAATATATAACCAGCGCATTTTCATTAATAGTAAGTAAATACAAAGTGAGGAAATTGCTGCCGTTCAAATTGTAATTTTTTTTAGCCCTTTTCGACACTCGTTGTGTAATGATAAAAATAAGAAAGGTTTAAAATGAGAAAGATTTACATGGCGTTCCGTGCCCTTGCCCTGCTTTGTTGATCTGATACTACTGCACTTAAGGTTATTAAAGTGGTAGGGTGATACGATAACGGCAACAGCAGGAAAGCTTGGCTAAAGAAAAATAGTCGTTTTAGGTTTCAATCATCAACGTTTTGTCTTAGACTCTCAACTAATTTTTACTTAGCAGCTGTGTCGAAATTAAAACGCCAAGGCAAGCAAGAAAAGCTGGAGGACGGAAAGGAAAGCATAGAAAATTAGAACAAAAGACGTACAACTGTTATGTTACGTCACGTCTATATAGCGTGCGAGTAGCATTTGGTTGTAGTTGTTAGTGTTTAGTCTAGTCTGTCGCTTGCATGTAAGAATTTCTTCCTTGTTTGTATTCTACTTCCACACTATTTATTTACGTACGTCAATTAGCCAC
>JAQIWN010002270.1:0-16529 GCA_034699025.1 Entomobrya cf. arborea Gr-Col-00668 | reverse complement strand
GCTGTTTTACTTGATACACTACACTATTCTAACAACTGATATGATACGATAAGCGTTAAATTAAAGATATGATAACTCAAGCATCATTCATTGATTCATTGGTAGGTATATGTAGTCTGTGGGCATCATTTAATGCGAGTTTAGTGGTTCAAAATCTCTCAAGTCAAGATAATAATTTAAATCCGTATTTGACATTTTATGTTATTTAACAGTTGGTTATGAAAATCATTATGAAATACCGTATATCTTGTATTCATTGTGTTAAAGATGGATAATCTATTTTTTTTTCTTCGCGTGGAGTACTTTTCTGTCATGATGATGTTGATGTCAATTGAAATGCCATTGATTTGTAAAATTGTAACCTTGATTCCTTTACATGAATTACAGATTACATTGAATTTGCTGCACGTAATCGCGTAGGACGTATCAATTTCCATGTTAAGAATTTCAGTCTTGCTGAATAAGGAGAGAAGTAAGCATACTTTGGTGTTCTTCAAGAAAAAACAAACTTCCATTCCAAACATCTTGCGTTTCCATACATCTACGCGTTATAACTACAATACCAAGATGTCTTCCGGTGAAATCGCTGCCCCTTTGCTTTTACGGTTAGTCAGTAATGCGTGTAATATCGCAAATACTGCTGGAGGCATCGTGAGAAAGGTGCTGAAAAGTGGAGAATTGGATGTGGTGGATAAAGTAAGGTATTAGAATGATGATTTATTGCCAAAAAGGAAAAAGATTGCAGGGAAACTTATTTGGATTGTTTGTTTAATAGGGAGTAAATGACCTTCAAACAAAGGCTGACAGGGCTGCACAACAATATATTGTTCAGAAGCTGAAACAAAGTTTTCCCAAAGCAAATGTGATTGGTGAAGAAGGTGAGGACGTTTCAGAAAGTTTGGATGGGTTGCTTTCTCCAGCAACAACGCCATCGGATCCTTTGTTTCCAGAAATTTTAACCAAGGATATACCTGACAACTTGCGGTCTATTGAGGAAGAAAGTGTAAGCAAAACCAATACACTTTGTTTTCAAGTTTTTATGATATAAACGGAACTATCTTAAATATCATATAATTTTTGCAGGTAGTGATCTGGGTTGATCCTTTGGATGGAACTGCAGAGTTCACGAAAGGTAAAATGAAGTGATGAAGAACAAATGCAAATGCGCACTGAAGTATTGTATTCATAGTTTTTCACTTGCTATGTCCTCGTTTTCTTTTCAGGACTAATTGGACACGTTACAATTCTTATTGGAATTGCTGTAAATGATAGACCTGTTGGAGGAATTATGAATCAACCCTTTCATGAATCAAATGGAAGCACTGGTAGGACAATGTATGGTATTCCTAATGTTGGATATGGTGGCTTTAGCGTTGTACCTCCTCCAGCGGATAAATTGATTGTTACAACCACAAGATCACATAGTAATCAGCGAGTAGAATCAGCACTCACAGCGCTAAAGCCTGATGATGTTCTTCGTGTTGGAGGCGCAGGGCATAAGGTATTCAAATCATATAGCGTATATTCTTATTTGAACATCGTCTAAATTTTTGTTGTTTGGCTAATGGAGTATATTGGTATCATTTAAGGCTCTCCTTCTTATAGAAGGTCAAGCGCATGCGTATGTGTTTGCAAGTAGGGGATGCAAAAAATGGGATACGTGCGCTCCAGAAGCCGTCCTGATGTCTATAGGTGGTGTTCTAACTGATATGGATGGAGACCATTACAAATACAACAAAGATGTAAGAATATTTCATTGTTGAATTTACATATGATATCAAGTCAATTTTTTCAGTTTATGATTTATTTTTGAAAATACAAAATCATCGTACGTTGTGTGCTAATTCTAAGTTATTTTCTTTTTCCGTAGGTCGAACATGTAAATGAAAATGGCCTGCTAGCAACAGCTCCAGGTCAGGATCACCAGTGGTTCGTCAAAAATATACCAAAGTGAAGGAAATAAACGTGCTGACAATTAGTGCCATTCCATTTTTCATAACTCTCCACTTACAAAAGCGTGAATATTTTTTTCGGAATTTAACATGTAACTAGCTCTTTCAGTTCCAACAATCGGCGCAAGCCTCGGTGTATCATATTTGCAATAAATGACGTTCACACTACTATTTTTACGTTGCTTTACTCTCCTATTTTGTGAACTTTCTTGTATAAAGTTGCACAATTCAGGATAGAAGTGAGGGTTTTGGGGCAGTTGATAAAAAATTATGTGACCTATGCCCTTTAGTCGAAGTCTTTTGAAGAAATGTACTCGTTCAGTGTACAGCATAAAATGATTTGCACCATGAAAAAACAAGTCCCTTGATCTTGCAATTTTTTTGTCCTGTTCAAAGAGCAAAATATCATTCATTAAGTCAAATTAGACTCTTCTAGCCAAACTATTTAATTTTTAACTTTTGCAAAAATAGCAAATTTCTCACCTTTGTGTACTCGCAAATTTGTACAAAGCTGACTTCCTCACGCTTGAAGTAATTACGGAGCCTTACAAAGTCGAAATAAGACGGTACGAAAATAAGAGTGTGGCTCATTAATTTTCCCTTAAAATTTGGCAAGACATGTTTTGTGAAATACTCAAATCTTTTTTCATCAACGTCATGAATGCTGTCAACGGCAAAATTTTGAAACACCTAAAGAATCATCAAAGATTAGATACTTCCTTGAAGCCAACATTCCAAGGCTAATTTCGGGTTAAGTTTGGCTCTTTACCTGAGGTAGTTGTACAGTAACTTGGCATATACTTCCTCTAAGCGTTGTAGGCATGATGCGTGCCTGTCCAGCATAGTTTTTACAGTACCTGGACAGTAACGACGAATGTTCTGGACATGCAATTGAACTGAACATGAGGGTTTGAAAGTAAAATTTGGATAACCCATCTAAGGCCCATGGACGAATTCTAGCAAAGTCAGTGCCATGTGTTGTAACTGGCTGCAGGTGCAAATGTCGCATCAAATGTAGAACGTGGTCCCAATTCTGTAAACGAATTAAGGCATCAATAAGAGCTGCTCATGAAATACCCATATTTATTTAGTTACAAGTACGTACCTGCATAATAAATACATCTGCTTGATCCATAATCAATAGCTCAATAGAAGAAAGGAAATCATAGTCACGGTATCTGTAAACGAGAAAATTGAATTCCATAATATATTTAGATGTGTAAAGATCATAACATTGTCATACAACAATCTTGTCAATCTGTTTTGACTTACTTTTCTCCTTCAGCGCCAATTATCACACGAAGACCTAACGGAGAGGCCACGATAATGTCCGACGAGTAAAATCCAGTGTACAACTGCGAAAAGAAAATGAAAGTAGTAAAGTGTACTCTAGTATAAGTATGAATTACAAGTGGTAGATTACGATTTTACAACAAAATTTATTTTCCCTACCTTTATGCTTTTCTTGGTGATTGCCATTCCAATTTTAAAGTTATCTTCAACATTCCCATTAAATGTGATAGAATAGTCTTCCGGTTTCGGATTCGTTTTCGGCATAAACAATGTTTGCCCACCAAAATCATCGACAAAACGCTTCTTATTGGCTACATTTCCTTTCTCTTCCTTCAGCACAAGAGATATTAATGTTCTGACAATCCTATAATTTAGATAAAAAATGGCATTACAATAGAATATGTCCATCGAAATCGAAAAACTGATATTATACAATAAATCATTATTCAGAGCTATCCATTAGTCTTACCGTAAAGCACTGTCCTTAAATGGAACAAGAATGAGTACTTTAGGTCGAACAAAGCCTTGATCTCGATAAGATTCAGGTACTTCAGTTTTATTTGCCATCCTAGCATTATGATGCAAAATTCTACTTCTAGTTTTCAATACATGATTTGCAGCATGAAGACAATATGCCTGGAATAAAAGACATGAAAGTATTTTTACATTAGTAAGTACATTAATTCAAAGCATATTAAACCATGATGACGCAAGTAAAATATAAATCTACTAGGTTTGCTGAAAATTTCTCGAAAAACATATTTTGTACTTATAACGTAACTCACCGTTCTGATTTCCTCAGCATTGTTTATTGTTCGTTTTGGAAAGTACACATCGTGATACCGTGAAGCCATATCAAAAAGCTCTCTTTGTAACGCAGTCAAAGGCTGCGGACAACTTTCTTTGTCAATGTTGGCCTATTTAGGTAAACACATAATTTGATTTACAAAATTAATCTGATTGCATATATGCTATATTCTTTCTCTAAAAATTATATACAACGCATCGCATCATAACACCATAATCATCAACAAAAACTTTATAATATAACTTTTACCTGATTCGCTATCGGGATGGTGTCATGAAGTTGTGATTTGATGTGTAATGAAATTAAGGAAGGATTTTTCAAGGGAGTCGAAGGAGGTTCCGGAACTTTAACTGGAGGTAACTTATCCAACTCTGAAATGTTTATAGTTGTACTGGTGTCTGAAATTATGTCCTCATCTTCACATTTGGCAAGTCCAACAAATGCCACTCGATCAATTACTGGCCAATCAAAATTGAGTCTTTGCAATGCAGGTTTGTCTTCTTTTAATGATTGACGCAGTTTTTCTCCCATTTCTCTTTCAAAATGTTGTACAAATGGATCCAATCCGTCGACATCTTTGGTATCATCAGTGTCCTATTCAAACCACAAAACATTTAGCATCATATAAATGAAAAAATATTGCTTAACTTATAGCTAACTTGAAAAGCTGATTTTACATTTATCTCTGGATCAAGTTCCGCATCTTCTATAATCGTTTCTTCCTCTGCATCTTCTCCGGTGCCATGATCATCGGTTTCCTCAAGAACATCGGCTTCATGAATGTCTTCATCTAATTGGTCACTTGAGACTGTAATTGAGCTTTTCCGTTTGACCTTATCAACTTCATGCTCACTACCTTCACTGTCACTATCCCCACTAGCGTGATCGGGGTCACTTTCGTCCTCATCATCAATTTCCTGTTCTTCTTTAGCAGTGGCAAAACTGTCTACAGACTCAATATCATCATCATTTACGTCTTTGCAACCATTACCATCGTCCCCATTACTGCCTCCCGTATCATCATCATTACTGTAATCTTCCTCATCTTCGTCGTCACTTAAAATCTGTAAAGGTCCTCCCACTTTCTTCCCCGTAAACGCTGATAGAAGCTCATTATAAGGCGTCACCTCTTCTTCTTCACTAGATTCCGACGAAGACTCGTCTTGCGTCGCCCCAACTCCTTTATAATCATTATTCCCGTACCTGTCAACATCCCTATGTGATCCTTGTTTGAAACCTCCTCTCTGACCCCTCCCCCGTCCTCCAAATTTTCCCCTTTTTTCTGGTGGGGCACCAAAATCCCGACCCAACTCCTGGCTAGGATGCTTTTCTCCAAATTGTCGCATGTGACTTGCGTCCCTGTGAGACATAGTAGTAGACTGGTCATTTCCTCCTCCTCTTCTACGGTTAGGAGGCTTTCCACGTCCTCCACCTCGGGAGGACCCCCTCCCTCCCCCTCCTCTTTGACCCCTTCCCCTACCCATCTTAAAGAAGTGTCAGTAAGTAGAGAAACGGCCCAGAGCCCACTTATTTAAGTTATTATAATTTCTGGTTGTCAAACTTTTCAGCCGCATTGTTTATCTTTAGTTAAGAAGGTAGTCTCGCGCAACTTCGCGAGAAGCTTTCACTTGTCAGAAAGCAAAGAAAGTTCACAAGTTTAATGTAACATAACAAACATGAACTTAACTTTAAATCACTAAAATACTTACTCCTTTCACTATTCTTTGCAATTGCAATTGCAAGTAATATTATGAAAGCAAAAACACGTGCATAAAAGCTTGTTCATTTCACGTTGCATTATTTGTGGATCACATTTAGTTTTTTCATAACATTCAACATTCGGTCTAGTCTGTATGCATCATTTGGTGCCATTCGAGATCACTCAATGGTGCAACGTGCGACGTGAGCGTACTTGCTGTGGTGCAGCAGAGGGCTTTAGCACTAGTGCTAGGCTTGCATAGGCAAGGATTTAATGATCATGATCAGTATTTATGAATTAATTAAACCTTTAGAAATATACGATAATTTAAACTCTGCACAACTATTTCATTATACTGATATGTCATCAAGATACTCAAATTTGCATACTTTTACAATGTTACTCCAAGGTGCAAAATAATTGGAAAGGAGAAAACAAGCTTTCTCTCTGTTTGGAGTCTTTGGGTACAAATATTTGTAAAATCAAAAATTATATTTACGACAGACAACCTAAGCATTTCTGATATAATGGGGTAATATGAGACAATAATTTTTTTCATAACAGTTTGTGTAAATTAATTATTTTTTTGCTATCGTGTTATTGACAACTAGTGTCACTAATTAATTCATAATTACATTTTTGATTTTACTTGTATAAACATTTAAAAATTACTCCATAAGAAAAGTTTTCAAAAAATGGTATGATAATGGATAAACTGTTTTTTTCTCCATACGATCTCCACCAAACCAACTAAAGTGAGCCAAAAATTAAAATATATCGATTTATACAATGCAATGGTAAATAAATTATTATGTTACTGTAAAAAGTAGTTAAATCACACAAGGGAAACGGTAATTAGTAATTAGCAAATTCGTACAATATTTTAAGCATCAAACAAAGGTGCCTTGTCAAGATTTGCACATCGCATCAAATTTACTTTTCCAGGCACATGGCCATGGTCCATCTATGCCTTAATAACTAACTATGAGGATTCCTCGTAATCATAATTTTCTATCTATTTGATTCGTCCAGTTTGCGAGATTAGAAACTTGGAAAGTGTCAAGTGTCTAAAAAATGAAATGCATAGAGATACGATATGCGATACGCCAAAAAAAATCAAGTTGGTTCTACTTCGATGATAGCCAGCAATAATTCCCACAGGACATAACTTCTCTCTGGTCTCTGATCATGACACTAGTGTTATTATTCAGGGAACATTTTTATACAACAAACCATAACATTCACACATATCAAATCATATCATCTCTATCTACTTCCACTATTTCTTTACTCTTTTAGAGTCGCCAGTAGTTTTACTGGTAAAGTGAGTGCATAAAGGGGATGGACGACGGACCACGGACGGACATGGCGAAAGCACACTACGCAACGCTGTATTACTATTACGCTTTTTACACACACGACACACACTTCACAAAAATACTTAAGCGTTATAGTAGTGTAGATATTCAAAATTACTGTTGAATATACGGTATCATACTTTGCTACTTGTTTCTTTCAACCAATTCTATATGTATGTATGTATGTTATAGATATATTTTTTATAAGGTTCTTCCTATTTTTTTCTTCTACATGCAAAGTATAGTAGATATAAAGTATATACATATATTACAAGTATACGGTTAGTTTTTTAACATGATATATCACATCTTATGGATATTATGTTTTCTAGTAAAATGAAAATGCACTTGTATAGGTAGTGCACAGATATATATATGTCGGTGGACGATGAATCCCCATCCACAATCTTGAAAATGTTTAAATTCAGTTTTTTTTTCTGTCTCAGTAGCAGCATCCTCTCATGAAATACACTGTTAAAACATAACATGCTCATATAACACTACTAACACAAGTAATACGTGTACATGTAGAAAAACAAATATGTTTTCTGGTTCTGAGAAGTCTGACTAAACTAAACAGAAAAGGGTAAAAATGTTGAATGTTATCTTGTATGTGTAGTAGTTGTACTTGTGTGCTAATGAGGAGAGAAGATAATGTTGAGGAGAGTCTAGTTTTTAGTCACCAGTGCATCAAAACATAATGAGGGAACACCAGACCAGTAAAATAGTTTTCTCCTTAAAACAATCGTCTCCACTTTAAAAAGGTCAGTTCATAGTCACAGTTTTGTAGAAACGTAAACAAATTAATTTAATTGTGTAGAAAGAAAAAAGTACCGCTTTTGTATGGTTCGATTCAAGTTACCTGTTTATCTGTGCTTTTTTATTCTGTTCCGATCAAATGACAATAGTCATTGTAATAAAAATTTATTGCTTGTTTATGATTAGTGTTAATTGCTTTAAACTTGAGAACACACACCGACAAAAGAGAAAACCATCGACGGTGCTTCGATTTCCAAGAAATGTGAGTAATTTGATATGTGTGTGATATCGACAGCAAATGGGTTTGGATTTTGGATAGTGGAAGGATGCAAAGTTTGCATTGCAAACTTGCACTGGTTCATGAGCATGGCTCTGTCAGTGCGATTAAAGTGCAAATTGTATTTTTGCATGTAGAATGAGCTTTGGGAAAGTTCACTAATTGTTTGTAAAGATTTTAAGTTTTGTCATAAGAAAAATTGAAAGAAAGTGGTGAAAAATTAATGGACTCTCCATGCAATGTAATGCGCTGTGCGTTAAATTTTATAAAAAACCAACATGTATTGTATCTTCTAGCGTTAATATTGGCACAAAGATGAAAAATTATTTTTATGAACTCAAACATGACCAAAAATTTATATAGTATAAAATTTAGGAACGAATCCAGAAAGTTTTAAATCAATGATGGTCTTTAATGAAAATTAGATTTGATAAGAAAGGCTAAGGATCTAGAAAAATAAATGATTTTTTTTTAATTCTCTCTCGTCGCACCTTGTATTTGGCAAGGCTAATATAGTTGAAATAACATGAAAAAGCAATTAATTAGGAATTGGGAATCTTTAATGTGCCTAAGTAATAATGGCACTTGCAACGCCATTATTATGTTGACGCCTTAATTTGTATTACGTATGCATAAAAATGAATGAACTTTGATGGGAAAATTTTTTGAATGCAAATTAAGCATAAATACTTACCGATGTTTTTCCAGATTAATATTACGGGTTCATCAAAATTCGACGATTACGTCCTTGATAAACAGAAATGGTGAGATAATATTGCCAAGAGCTGTGCCACGGCAGGAGTGATGTCGTAATGGCGTCTATCGGCGGTGGCGGGGATGCAGGCAGTAGCCGGGAGGAACTTAAAAGTCAATTTACAACAAGAGAAGGTACCTACCGGCTGACGTCCGCTGTAGAGTTTTCACGAAGTAGTAGGTCTCTGAGCTACGTAACAAATAATACAAACCCCGCCCCTGGAACAAGTCCACCAGTTCGCATATCCTTTGTGACATTACTGGGAAGTCGAACTGGTGGGGAAGCAGTTGCCAGTGATTCCCGTTCCAATTCTCCCGGTTCCGGGCAGGCGGAGGCAACCTCCCCTGGAACTATGACCCCGTCTGGGGTAAACGTGATATCTAACAACATCAATAATGTGCCCACCAGCAACGGAGAGTCATTAGTGATGACGCCTGGCTCTGAACATCATGAGTCGAACCCGGACATTTTCGCAACACCGTACCGCTTTTGTGTCAATATGGGAAAGGAACTGTATGTTTATCCGTTTGTGGGCTGCAGAAAGGTAAGAAATGCAATGTTAAATGAAAAAACAAAGCATCCATCGAAAATTGTCATTTTTTTAACCTCATGATATGTGTGTAGGATGTGGATATTATGTCAAAACCCATCGATAAAAGAGTATACAAAGGAACGAATCCAACATGTCACGACTTCAACGCAATGGCTGCGACACAAGAGAGCTTGCTGCTTGTCATAGGATTTTCTGGAGGACAAATTCAGCTTGTAGATCCTATTTCAAAGGAAGTCAACAAACTTTTTAATGAGGAAGTAAGTGATTTACTCAATAACAAATCGTATGGCCAACTAGCAGATTTTTTACATGTACAGTAACATGTGCGAATGGAAGCTGTACAATGTGTATTTTCTGGTGGTGCCATGCATTTTTGTACCGTTTGGCATTTCGCGAAGGTCAATTAATGTGTTTTTGAAGTTTTTTTCAAAAACATTTATATATGTTAATGCATTTAGCATTTTAATTTTAAATGAGTTTGATTTTATTTTTGTTCACAGAGATCAGTTGACAAGACTCGAGTGACCTGTATTCGTTGGGTACCCAACTCGCTAACCTTGTTCCTTGTATCTCATGGAAGTGGACATATGTATCTGTATAATATAGATAATCCTTCTGGTACCACCAGTCCCAGTTATCAAGTGTGCAAATCAGGTCCAACTTACACTGTTTATAATTGTAAAAGTAAAACTCCCCGAAATCCCTTAACCCGGTGGGCTGTTGGTGACGGTGCTATAAACGAATTTGCCTTTTCCCCATGTGGGCAGTTCTTAGCTATTGTGTCTCAAGATGGTTTTCTTAGGATATTTCGGTAAAATACTAATTCATCAAGAATTTGTTACTCATAAAAAATTATTTGCCTTTAAACTGAATTAAAATATGTGTGTATGTATTTTCACTGTAGATATGATAATAATGAGCTCGTTGGAATAACCCGGTCTTACTTTGGAGGTCTCTTATGCGTTTCGTGGTCTCCTGATAGTAAATACGTTTGTGTAGGAGGAGAGGATGATTTAGTCACTTTATGGAGTTTTAAAGAAAAACGTGTTGTCGCAAGGGGTCAGGGACACAAGTGAGTATTATCATTATTAGTATTAATACGGGATGATAGACCATTTAAATGTAAATTGCAGTCCTAATGTACGTATGGGCATTGTTTTCGCAGGTCATGGGTATCAGTGGTAGCTTTCGATCCCTTCACAACAACTTACGGAGACGCTGAAGGAAGTGAAGACTGTATTGGCGGAGAGGCAGGAGGAAATTGCTCACATCGGCACGTTTCAAATGACTGTCAATCTTCTGGTGTTTTTTCTTGTGATTCTGTGGCTACGTCAGGAGCTAGTTGTGTAAATCAAAATCATGTTGCAAGTCAGCACAACAGTGTGCCAGTTGGGGGAAAGAGTAGTTTAGTGAATCACGTGAATAATAACCCTTCGTCCTCAAGTTCTCCGTCATCGGCGAATGTGAACAATTGTGCTCCGAATTTAAATAATGTAAATAGATCCAGTAGACACAGTAGAACTTCTGAAAGTACACGGTTAAGTGTGTCCGAACCGCAGGTAACAAGAATTCCAGCGTGTTATCGTGTGGGCTCTGTGGGTCAGGACACTCAGCTTTGCTTATGGGACCTGACGGAGGATGTGTTGAAACATCCATTTGGGAAATCCCGACCTGCCTCACGTGTACCCATTAGTGATACCAGTCCTTGTTTTGTTCATTCCAATTCGAAAACTTGCAATAGTCATCACCACCATCAAAACATTAATATAGCTAACACGAATTTGCCAAATTCTAATAATAGTATTGTAAGTAACTGTACAACCGTGTGTAATTCTGTGAATCATCCTGGTGATAAAGAGGATGGAGAAGGAAATACTACTAATGTTAATGGAGGTGGAACGCAAACGGCTACTAATACGGCTAGCAGTACCTCGTCCAGCGGTAACGGAACGTCGTCGTCGCATAATAGTTCTTCTGGTCATGGTATTTTGTCGCTACGATTTGGCGCTTTAGGATTTGGTGGCGACAGGGAAAAAAGTAAAGACAAAGAGCACGGAAAAGAACATAAAAGAAATTTCAGTTTAGGATCATCGTCAAAATCGGATAAAAATTCGGGTATTGGTGGGAAAGGTGGTGGGGCAGCAGGAGCAGCAGCGAACTTTTTAGCGTCTTTAGGAATTACTATAAATTTGGAAGACCCTATGAAGCTCATCGGAACGCAAGCCTGTCCAAGACTGGATGAATGTCCACTATTAGAGCCCTTAGTTTGCAAAAAGATTTCTCACGAGAGACTCACAGCACTGATCTTCAGAGAAGAATCGATTGTAACTACATGTCAAGATGGCATTGTTTGTACATGGGCCAGACCCGGAGATAATGTTAGTCAGTTGTAATTTATCATTAAAGAAAAAAAACACTTTTGCTTTAAAAATATATACTATTTCTACTAAAAAAAGTGAAAGTAAGCGCTACTTGCCTCCGATCATCACCAATAATTAGTTATAAAAAATATACCGTCATTGTTGTTATTTATAAAAATATAAGTTTTATGAAATATTTTTAAAAACTAAGATGTACTCTACAGAAATCAAAACCGTTATCATTATATCCACTAAACTAAACAGACAATTTTTAATTTCCGGTTTCATGTTTGTTTTTTTCTCTTTATAATATATTCTTCTGC
This sequence comes from Entomobrya cf. arborea Gr-Col-00668, assembly GCA_034699025.1. Classification (NCBI taxonomy): domain Eukaryota; kingdom Metazoa; phylum Arthropoda; class Collembola; order Entomobryomorpha; family Entomobryidae; genus Entomobrya; species Entomobrya cf. arborea Gr-Col-00668. Next base: position 4,393 of record JAQIWN010002270.1, on the reverse strand, counting down.
AAGATGTTTATTGACACGGGAAAACACTGGGTATAAATGTGTTTGTTGACTACTATTTCTACTGCCTGATGAACATCTTTTTCTCTCTGAAAATCACATTTTATTACATTTAATTACCTTATTTAGATAAATATTAAAATTACATAGGCACTATAATTTTCTTTCTTTCTTCGTGGGTATATTTAATAGGGTTTCCCCTAAAATATACTGACAAAAATATAAAATGAAAGACTATAGTATACGACGCGAAAAGATGAATGAATGAAAGGTACATAACATTTCATTATGGTGTGAAATTCTTGAGGCGTTCTTTTAAAAAGACAACCAGAAAGAAAAAAGTTGAAATTGGTTCCTGTTTGTTTAGGTTTAAATATTATAAACAGTCTAAACAATTCAATAGTACGCTACCGAAGACATTGAAAAGTCACACTAAAACAACAATTTATTAATTATGATAGAACAAAAAGTATGTTTTGCATTTAGAAAATATTTGATATATAATACATATGCAATGGCAATATCATTTTATTTAAAAATCAGCCTTTCTGCTTGCTCAGAGATTTTATGAAACATTTTTCTTTCTTCGTTCGTTACGCAATAACTATATTTATAAGCAAATTTGACCCAACAATCAAATTTTCCAAGTCGCAGGTCGCAGCCTTGTTTCATTTTTTTCACTTTTTAAGTTTACTAGTCCAATCCCGATGCGGTGTTTATGCCAGACACAGACATAGATAATAATTTTTCGATAAAAGCTACTGATAATTTTGTTTAGTATTCTATATTTTGAAAGTTTAGTACATTTCAAGCATTTAAAAGACGATGAAGAGAAGTTGTTTAAAGTCACAGCATTTATTTAATGCATAAAGTACTCTTAACACCAACAACACCACCAATTATTCTACAAAAATCCAAAGCCACTGTTTCAGCATTTATCAAAATAATGTGTCAATGTCAAGAAAATGACTTTCACTTGCATTTATATTCCGTATTTCGAATTGAATTTTTTTGGATGATAAACTTTTATTTTTATTTAGTCGCTTGTTTGTAATAAAAGAAGTATTTTTGATTTAAGAAAAAATCATTTTTGTAGTTTAAGTATGACATGTTACTACTAATTTATATTATACTGATTTATCTATATTATTGGGCAATTGAATAGAAAAAAGTTATATTTCATACATCTGTTTAGTATGCGGGGTGGGTCATTTATTTAAACTTTTATTATTTTTAAGTTTTTTCTTCATGAAAACTTGTTTACCTGATTCCACAAATCAAAAATTAAGTAATTACACGGCACTAGCCCGTGGAATGAACATTAAATTATTGTATTGAATGTGGTAGTAATTTGTTAGTTTTGTAGAAAATGTAGAAAAATGTCTGTCGATTAAATTATGGCATTTTTGTTCTGTCAACCAAAAACAACCAAACCGATTTATAAAGAGACATACCTATAATTTTAACGATTTTTGGTGTTTGCACTTAATTAGCATTCACCACTGCAAATGAATAAAAGAAGCCAAGAGAGTAAAAAAGTAACAACAGAAAAAATATATACTTTTTAGTCTACGAAGTTTATAAAAACCTAAATATATAAAAAAAAAATGAATGACATTCTGTGCTGGACTCATAAAAAATACTACTTCGATTACGATACGATGAATTATTAAAATTTAATAGGTAGTGGAAAGAAACTATGTTCGTTCTCGTTCTTTGTGACGTTAAATTGTTGATTACCATTATTTATAATAATTACTCAGTATAAAAAAGGTTGGTTAAGGATTAATAAGATGCGAAATACTATTACAATGGTTTCGCCAATAAAAGTGAACTTATATATTTGAAATCAACTGGTTTGAGCGTTTTCAAATTAAACTTCAAAAAAGCATGAATTTTTTTTGCATTGGTATATCATTATTAATTATCTTTCAGGGTTCAAATACTATGTTGGATGTGGATATACAAAAAAAATATTATGCTACTTTTCAGTTCCTCTTTGTCCATTGTCCTTGTTGACAGAATCATGTCATGATCATCATGATAGGCATAAAACGTTCATACAAATTCAATACAATGGCTCATTTTATGCTGAACTAAATCACTATTACCTAACATATTTCCTCAAAAAGAATTATAGTAAAACATTAAATATTTATTCCTTCTCGGTTCAATAACCAAAAAAAAAATACAGGTGAATAAACTACGATTTAATTTATCAACTCAGCTTGGAAATGAAATTGATTGTTGTCGCCTGATCTGATCCTGATATTATGCAATGCAACCCATGCTAATACCGTGACATGTGACACGTGATGATGTCTAATTGATATGCTAAATCAAATAAAAAATATTTTTTTTAGATAAGATTGTAGCAAAATTATAGGCAACAGTGCGGAGTGTGGAGAGAGGAATTAAAATTATTAAAGTAATCTCGATCAGGAGTGTGTAGCTGTCCCTGTCCCTTCTTTTGCTTGTTACTATACAGTTTTGATTTTAACAACCCTTTCATCTTTCATCTGACTGAATCTTGTCTCGTTTCGTCTTCTACATTTTTGTTCACATAGTCAATCTCGCTATAATTCACAGCTCAAAACACAACAAATTGCTGCGCCCGTCCACGAGTAAATAGTGAATACGCTGCCATCATTCAATTCAATGCAACATACATAACTTGTTAGTAATTTTTTTATAGTAACAGTAATACAAGAATTATAAATTACAATTCACAGATATTAATATGTTCATATTCATAGTTCTATTAGCCGTGTGCTACGCTACAATCGTTCTTCATAAACTTAAACGTACACGCTACACACACTCATACTCAACTTCAACTCATGCAATATGCATTGCAATCATTGCATACATAGCATGCAGCCATACGATCAAAGGTTTACCTGTTCCATAAAACCGGAGAAGCAAAAAGTCAGTTGGATTGAAAATAGTAATTTCGGAAGACACATCAAAAGACAGGAATCATGCAATGTTTAGAAACGAAACGAGGTAATATTGACTACTACAACGAAAGGTTTATATTTTTTAAAGATATACCAAACCAACCGACATAGCGAGTATTTTTAAGGCCTATTGTTTGATGTATTACTCATACTCATTTACATTGTATAGATACATGCATTCATACTTTCATACGCGTAAATGCAGAGCTGATAGCTCACCAAACCAAAGAAAAACTATATAATCATTACTGCTACGCGTTGTAAACAATGCACACTATTTTATACATGTAATAGAGTTAGTTTTCTCTCAACAATACTATTTCTCTAAATACCTAAGCTCTATCGTATTTTTTCAAATATACTACTACTGTCTTTCTATTCATTTTGTAGTATGAATGCAATATGCAATGTAACAATCAATTCCATCATCGTCCAACGCTCACAGACCAAACTACCAAACAAGCAGGCAGAAGAATTGAAGTTGAGTGAGGCAGCAGCGCAGCGCAGCAGCCAGCAGCGGTCAGCAAGAGAACAAGCAAAGCAGGGTACACAGAAGCAGAAGAGAGGGAGAGAGAGGAGTAGAATTTTACAACTTTTTGGTAGTACGCGCATATTTTTTACACGTTTACACTTTACACATAATATTTTTTTCGTTACGTTACAAGTATAAATTCAATATTGAATGGCTAAACTACAAATACAAATAGTACAAGTAGTATACTTTTTCAAAACCTTTACCCTACGCTTTTGTACTATGTACGGGGCAGAATAGAAAGAAAAATACGTTACGTGAGCATTGAGCAGCACTCTGAGCACTGGCACTGACTGACTGAGCACAGAGCCAGAGCACAGCCCCCTAAATTAGAATAGTCAGTCAGTAAAAAGTAATCTATTCTGTATTCCCTCCTATGTTAAATATTTAGAGTGGTGGAGTGAGGGTAATGTATGTAATGTATTTCTTTTTTGGAGTCGACCTTAGTCAGTATTTGGTTGGTGTTTGAGTTTGAGGAACGGAAAGGGAATCAAGATGGATCGTCTATTGTGGCTCAATGATATCGATAATATTAATTAGAGTAGTTGAACATCACAAAAAAAAGTTATAATATTTACAATTTTTTTCCAATTATAACATCACAAAAATTGTTTTTGTGAAGAATACAAACAAAATTTTGAAATGAACATTTTAGTTTTATAAGTTGTGGAGAGAAATATAGTTTTAATTTATTTTTTGTGGACGGAGATAATGTATTGAGGAGTTGTACAAGCGTATTTGTTTGCTGTTCAAAAAATACAGGTAAAAAAAATTGACGTTCGGTTTTTGTGATTGACTATTTTTAGTTTTATTTTGGTAGTTGATTGTTGTTTACATCACATCACAAGGTTGTTAGATGAATCAGTAGTTGTTGTTTTGTCTTTTTTCTATAAAGCAAGCTTAC
>JAQIWN010002269.1:0-16530 GCA_034699025.1 Entomobrya cf. arborea Gr-Col-00668 | reverse complement strand
GACAATGTAGCTGGAGAAGAGGTAGTGCCACTGCCAGCCGACCGAGTTTTACAAGAAGAAGAAGTGGTGGCCGATGAAAATGTAGCTGGAGAAGAGGTGGTGCCACTGGAAGCTAAGAGAGGTGAACAAGAAGAAGAAGTGGTAGCTGATGACAATGTAGCTGGAGAAGAGGTAGTGCCACTGCCAGCCGACCGAGTTTTACAAGAAGAAGAAGTGGTGGCCGATGAGAATGCAGCAGGAGGAGAGGTGGTGCCACTGCCAGCCGACCGAGTTTTACAAAAAGAAGAAGTGGTGGCTGATGAGAATGCAGCAGGAGAGGTGGTGGCACTGCTAGCCGAGAAAATCAAATGGTGGTGGAAACTGACGAAAATGGAGCAATGAATCTTGTAACAAGAGGTGGACAGCAACTTACGCCAAAATTATTACCGGGTAAAGTTTTAATGTTTACAAACTAAACTAAACTTACTAAACTTGTGTTGTTTAACATTTGTTTTTAGTTCATACATGCTGATGGTAATGTTTTTCAAACAGGAGCGTCTGCTGTACCATCTGAAGAATTAGAATTCCAGTAGTTGAGTTGGAACACGAAGAGCTTCCACAAGAATAAATAATTGATTGTACAGCGTGTATCCGTCCTTGGGATGTAATGTTTTATTTCTAGTTTAGAAGAGCGCGGATTTTAATGAAATACTTTAATCAATTACATGTATCATAAGAAGTAGTCTTTGCATTCACAATACTAACAAATTTCTTATAATGAATTTTTCTTTTTATAATACAGACAATTATCAAATGTATGCGTTACGTTTTAATAAAAAAAATTCCTGCTCAGACACCTCAACGAAATGTAGTACAAATTAATTTCAAACCTTTAGTGGAAGTGCACGTCATATAATTGAGATTCGTAAAGATTATGCAAAAATATAACGCATTGTTCAACATGCCCCGCTTCATGCGGTACGTTACACAAAATCAAAATCAGTGTTAAGAACCGAAAATTGATAAAATTCAGCTTTGGTGGGGCCGTACTCATAGCAAGATAAGATTGGTGTTAAGGGTACAACATATGTAGTAGAGAAGTCAGAGGTGATCATTTTCATTGGTAGTGGTCAGGATTTTGCAAAAATTGTGCTTGTCGTAAAGTAAAAGCTCTGTGTAACAGAATGGTACCTGATTTTTAGCTCTAGAACTTATGAATTGTAAGTTATGAGTTTTCAAAATAAACTGCTTTAAATTTTTCGATTCTTGAAATGTCCAAAATTCCCCAAATTTGTCAGCCCATAACTTTGGCCAGGGAGGTCCATTTGAGTTGAAACCTTCACCGGAGTAGTACCCTTGATAAGCTTAGAAAAACTGGGTAGAAAAATAAGTATTTTAAAATTTAGCCCCCAAATGACCTCATGACGCCAAAAAAAAACCCAAAAATTATTCAAAACATCCGGCTTACTTTAATTTCAATTACAATTCACTAGTTAGTAATTAGTGATTACTGTGGTGGTACAGAATGCTCGCCATTAACCTAGCCCTTTGAGAAGTAACTAAAGGAATCAGGAATCCCTATCAGTATTTTTAGTATTCATCCGCACCAACAACTTGTGTATATACACAGTAACAATCCAGCCCTTTACATAAAATTAAAAAAGCAGATAGCCGTATCTGTAGTAGCATGAGTTAAAAACAATAATGGAAATAAATAAAAAATTGAGCGTTTTGTGCATAACATGTAACCATTGCTTTTAATGGTTTCTTATATTTTAAAGATCTAAAACATTTATTCATGTATTAGCATTACTAGCATATATTTAAGTACTGGGTTGGCTTCTTGTGTGCTTGTCATTTTTTATAGTTTGCAGTCTTGAAGTCTCAGTCTTGTCGGAAATGTCAGTATACCGTTTTAAAACCAATCGAAGGCAAATTGTAGTACAGGCCATCCATTTTTACAATTACAATGACAGTTTGGTAGGTTTCTGGAATCGGACAAAAAAAGAGGTCTGGTTGCAAGGGATATGCGCACAAGGCAAATGTTTGTCGGAAAGCCAAAGACGCTATTGCCAAAACCACGTCTTCAGATTTGGATGGATTGTTTATTGCACGCCGTACTGAAAAGACAAAACAAAATTAAAGTCTTGATACAAAAAATATTAAGAGAGTAATGAATTGAATATGTAATAAAATTAATAGTTTGTTATCTTATTCACCAAATTTAACGGTTTCGTTTTGTAAATCCCTGTTACCAATGTCATATATATTTTTGTCAAAGTAGTTCATTGCTTTCAGAAACCCCTTTGCCAAAGTTTTCTTGTTCTGTATTACATACAACAAAAGTTTCAACTGAATAAATTCTGGGTTGTTACAACTGATTAATCCAGATTTTGCAATTGCTTCGTACAGGGTGCTGCTGATGTTACTGTTGTCGCTTAAAGAAAAAAAATGCAACGCTAATAAGCATCAGATTGATTTACTTAAACATTATAGCTTCATTGAATATGATTGGTTGCGTATTGAGAGATGATGAATAAACTACAATTTCAAGTCTGTAGTGGTGAATGTAACTCCATGTAGAAAGCATGTTTCAAGTCGTTGCTTGTTTTCCAGAAACGCTTTTATCGTTAACCCTTTTTGTTCTTTTGTTGCTGGAATCATGAGAATATAGTGTACTCGTTTATCGTAGTGAAGATAAATGGGTTCACCGTTGGATTGGGGCACAGGATAGCTGATACCAACTCCATCGTCATCAATCACGATAATTTCTCTCTTGTACAACATGGAAGCGGCCGCCAGTGAAATTTCGCCTCCCCAATAACCATCCAGGTGTATTCTTGATACTGAAACAGTAAAATAAATTACTTTAATTAATCATATCAATTGACGATAAGATGTATGGAATACTACCGTCTTCAATGTCGCTACGAGCAATATTTTCTTGTTCCATGTAGGGTTGAAAGTCGTTTTCGTGTTGCAGTATGTATTGTTGTACGGCTACGCGTACTTTTCGTTGCAGTGTCTTTCTTGTACTCTTGTCCAGTGAGAGGTAGTCGTTAGGATTCACAAAAACCATTCCACTTAGAGCTGCACCGATGGCATGAAACAGACAGTTTCTGTTTGTGATAATAAAAAAAAATGTTTTTTTGTCTGACAGATTTTGGAAGGTTTGTCAATACCTATGATGGTAGACCCAAAAACTACATTTCTTACCCGTCTTTAGGAATTTCAATGAACCTGAATGTCCAATTTTTGTAATCTTGTTCTTGTACCATTTTCAAATTTACACTTTCGTTTGTATCGTGATTAGTTTGATTAATATATCAATGCTTGCACAAAATATTAACTTGTGAACTACCACTTTCACATGTCTTGTCATTTGTTGCAAAATTGCTAGACATTATTGAAAAGAAAAGTTTATCAAATACTCATCACTCAAGATAAATCCAATTTTACAAGTGGTTATAAAACTACTTGTTTCCTTGTGATATCCCTATACAACTGACTTTATACAACATTATGAACATGACCAACATAAAATTTCCAAATGAATTACCCTGACGTGTGTTTAGATTTGCTTGCTACCTTAAGTTTTATCAACTGTTTAATGTGTTTTGTTTCTTCCTCGTGTTTTCATAAACTTCATCGTGAATTTATTAAAGCACTTGATTAAGTGTATTTCCTGGTGAGAACCTTTCTAGCTTGAAGCTCATGTTGCTCTTTCCAATGAAGGTTTATAGTTTTGAGGTGCTGTATTGTGAGCTGAGGAATAAATTACTGAATCATGTTAGTAGTTGAAAAAAATATATAATTTTTTTAGCTAAACAAACAAGTTCCATTTTACAACAAGTTCAAATTTTCAACATGGATTCATGAGGACGGATAAGGATTGTCAACTAACAACGTTAACACAAACCCAACGCATATAATGAAATGTGTGTAATTAAAAAAATTTAGACAAAAAACTAAATTAAATGTGGGATTTAGTGTAATGTTTGTTTTAATTTTACATCTACCTTATAATTGTAATCCATCAAAAAGCGCTTTATTTCTGAAAGATATTTGAGATTACACAAAAGAATGGAAACGAAAATTAATTTTATTTTAGGGTTTAAATAGAATGAATCTGCGTGGTTTAACCTATAATCATGAAAAACATCACTTTTGCATCACAAAAAGTTACCAACTTTAACTCAGCTCAATAATGTTTTAAATAGATTTTTACATTGATGCACCAATTGATATTTGTCATTATTTCTACTTTTGATGAATAAATTTTGTTTACACAAAAAGGTATACACTTCAGTTTCCTTCATCGGTCTTGTTTTGATTTTCATCACTGTTGCCTTGTTCATCATGGTTGAGATTATCATTGCTGTTGACTGGAGCAGCTGCATCCCCATGTTCTTGTCCTTGGTTTTCCTCATGCTCCTCATCAAAAATGGCCACGAGGTCGAGAACCTGCAATAAGTGCTCCCTGGGTTCCCAAGTATTTTGATTACTTCAAAAAAAAAACAAGAAACAACAAGAATTTTATTCAACTATATACTACGTAAACCTTATACTATATACTCCACATAAAATTCTCCAGGACCCAAGTCTTGTCCATCTACAGCCTCAATTGGTTCGTCATCGTCACAGGGTACCAGCCCTTGAAATTCGTCAACAGACATGCTTAACGTTGAACCTGAATGTTAGAACACAAATTTAGTTAAAATCACATTACACACCTATAAAGTAAGCCATAGCACAAAAAACCACGTAGTTTCTCCTTTTATGTCAGTATTTACCTACTAACTTGTTCAGTAGAATAATCTTGTTTTCAATCACTTTGAGCAAGTATTATAACTTTGTCAGTGTTTCACTGTTTTTTTAAAAAATACACATTACCACCACTCTAAAGTATCATTGAAAGATTCCTAATACATAATTAATTTAATTCAGTAACTATACACGTGTATACACGCGGCTAAGTTTACTCGTGGGCTCGTGTTTCAAATTGGGACTACCTAATTACTCAGATTACTAGCCAAGAGCACAATCAGTTGAGAATGTCCGTAAACCGACCAACAACACCAACTTTCTGCTTGTGGCGCTCCTACTCTTTGCAGAAACCGTATACATGGGGTAAGCTGAAAGTCATATAGAATTAAACAAAACACAATTTTTTTACCTTTTCACTACCAGTAGGAATGATGCAAAGACGCAAAAAAGGTCAGTCAGTTAAATTAATCAACAAAAATTGATGATTTTTTCCCTCATTTATAAAGTCTTTAATAAAAGCAAAAATAATAAATGGAAAGGAAAAAGTAAAAAAAAGACAGGAAAAAAGTAATTTGTTAAATTCAGTCGGTTGATAAATAAATCATTACCCCCTTTTTTATTTTTCCCGAAAACTATTGAAATGAGCAAATAAATTTTAGCTAATAAAAAATGTTGACAAACAGAGCAAACGCAAAAACAAGAAAAACATTTAATTGAAAATAATTCATTAATGCTTCAACATTGTTCCTACTACCATTCCCAATAGCTTTGTATGGCTTTTTGGTCCTCGTGGTAAATTTTGCCTAACAAAACGACAAGTTGAAAAATTAGAATAAGCTGATTTCATTTTAACGCTTTAAATGCAATGAAGATTTTGTTTATAATCTTATTTGAATCAAGTTGAAGGTTAAAATGCTCTTGGCTGTTTTTCAAAAGTTAATGAAAAATTACTACAACAATGCTTCCAAGAATAGAGGTTTACAAGCCTAATTAGCAAATGGTTAAAGGTTATATTTTGGTTACCTAAGTTTTGGGACTCTGGATTACAACTGCTTAAAAAGTATGGAAAAGAAATCTTGCATTTCAAGATTATGTTCTTTTGCAGAGTGACCAACGAAATGAAATTTTGCAACATACTGGAACAATCATTGTCATATCTTCCCAATTTAAAATACTTGAGTGTTCACTTTGATTACTACAAGCCTGATAGCATCGATATTTTGGAACAAATTGAGACGTTTCCGCTGCCGCAATTGCCGTTTCTACAAAGCTTGAAACTAATAATAGATGGCGAAACCTCAGTCGTCGGAGCATTTGCACAATACCTTTCACCGAATATTCAAAAATTGGTATTAGCTAAAAACTCTTTTGGCAAGATAAATTTCAAGGATAAATGGCTGCGTAATCTTTGCAATTTGGAGAATTTCCAAGTAGAATTTGAGTACAATGTGGACATTGATAGGTTGCTCGAGTTCCCTTTCCCCAAATTAAAGAAAGTTAATATGTATTGGGACTTTTGTTGTTCAATGACTTTTGACCAGCTTGCTAATTTCCTAAAGAAAAATCATCTTATTGAACATTTAGTTCTTAATACCAATTCATGTAACATTCAACCCGGATCCTCCTTGGAATCAAAATTCCAATTCACAAATCTGAGGATCTTAGAAATTGTAGTTGGAAACAAATCTGACCGCGAGCATAATCTCGACTTTCTACTTTGCTTTCCTTCATTAAAATGTTTGAAGATTCTTGATGAGGTATCATTTGGAGAGAGCCTGTTCGCTGAGGCACTCGACAAAAATTCTACGCTCAAGATTCGAAAAGCTTTGTACGCGAATAGACTTCTTGAGTCCAACATTTGGAACCTGATTCCTTCTCTCACCTTGTTAAAAACTTGGAATATTCGCCTGCGTAAGACGTACACCCGAGAAATGTTCAACAAGCAAGGAAATTGAGTTTTTCCCTTACAAAAAAATTTCCATGTACAAATTTGTGAATCAAAGATATTACTTAGTTTATTAGTTGTTATGTTAAATGTTATAATTTAAAATAAAAGTTTAAAAATCTTATCGAAAACTGCAGTAAAACTTCAAATTACCTGACCTTCAAAGTCAGGGCACCTGCACAGGTCGATTTTTTAAATAAACTATAACAAATATCTGAATAATGTTTGAAAACTGCTTTTAATAACGTCGAACAAAACAATGAAAACTAAGCGCTTTTGAAAGCTGAATAGTACTAAATTTAAAAAAATTTCATACAAAAGCTTAGGAACTGTTGACTGGATCGGCTTGCTTCTGTCTTTGCTAACTATACTAGAAACTGCACTACTGAGGAAAGTACAAAAAATTCTATTTATATACTACTATTTATTAATAAATGGAACAGTAAATCGGGAATGCTGTTTTCCGACATATTATGTGTGTGTAGTAGAATCTTTACATTTATAAACCATTCATTATTATGACAAAATAATATGCTTCTCGCATGTTGCATAAGCAAGACGGAATTTTCCATTCTGGTCCCATTCCCGAACTTTTCAAGTAGTTTTCCGGAATCAACTCAATCATAAGGTTGTTTGCCCATTCAACAAATCACCACAAAATTACGGAGACCCCTCGCCAAAGTAATCATCCAAATGGAAATCCCTTCACATCCACTTTTCCAAATATTCCATGCTTATTTAATGTAGGTTCATCCTAATGTACATATAAATCACAACACAAAAACAAAAAGATTATAAATAGAGATACTGTAATAAATAAATTTAAAATCACTCGCAATTTTCAGGAAGTTCGGTAAGAAAAAAGATACAAGGTAAGAACGATTTTAAATATTAGTTTTAAGTAGTAGCATTTATAATTGAATGATGGGAGACAAATTTGGAATTACATGGTCAACTTTATGAAAGATATAAATATAAAATACTGCAAACTTGGGCATTCGGTTACCACACTCAAACCACACCTTGATGTTTTTTCAAAACATTAACCACACCCCCACCTACCACACCTCGAAATGGAAAAAGTAACCACACCTCCCACACATACCACACTTTGGAGCCCCCTGTGTGTGCGGGGTGCCCGGTTGGAGTAAACAAGTACCGGTAAAAATTTTTTTAGGCTTAATCGATAGAACCTACATAAATATTTTCACCTTCCTAGGTGCCCCCAAAAAAAGTTATGGGACTTTGAAATTTCAAAAATTTTCACGAAAATTTTTGTCACTCCTTTTACCTCCCTCAACCAACATACCAATCGACTCAGAATTTAATTCTGAACAAATACTTGAAGCACAAGGATACTACAGTTGGGTTACATTTAAACCTAACCTAACCTAAATGAGCTATAGTATACTACAGTGGGGTTGAAATTCCCACCCAACTCCGGTTTTGACAGTTCAGTTTAGTTAGAATTTCAACCCCACTGTAGTATACTATAGTTCATTTAGGTTAGGTTAGGTTCGGTTAGGTTCGGTTAGGTTTAAATGTAACCCAACTACACAAAATACTTTAGTTTAAAACTTTGTGAAGCCAAAATTCAAAAACTACGCGTCAAAATAAAAAAGTTAACGGGGCAAAAGTTGTTTAGAATTCTATTCTGAGTCGATTGGTATGTCGGTTGTGGGAGGTAAAAGGAGTGTCAAAAATTTTGAAAGTTTTTTGAAATTTCAAAATCCCATAACTTTTTTTGGGGAGCACCTAGAAAGCTAATATTTTGGCTGTGGACGTTTCAGAAAAATTTTATCGATTAAGCCTAAAATTTTTTTTACCAGTACTTGTTTACTCCAACCGGGTGCCCATGTATCTAAAGCAGGTTTACTAGTTTATAAATCAGTAGTATGCAAACCCTATTTAAAAAAATTTGCACCAACTTCAGAAATGGCATAAAGGCAATTAAAACAAGACATAAAATATAAAGTATGGCAACAATTAGGAGAATGTATATTTAATGACGGGACAAACATTGTATGATGAATACTGTATCAAAAAGCCAGCCTCAATTATTCTTAAATTCAAATTTTTGCACAGAAAAAGAATCTGATTTTGATGTTTACCATATTAATTTATCTAATCTTTAGATTTCAAACCATCTACTACCTTTCTTGATCTAAAAAAGTAAGTTGTGGTGTGTCGTTTGTGTAACGTACCTCAACCTTGGATCAACTGGTGTAGTACCGACTTTCGCTTTTTTCGTGGAAAGACATGCATGTGCTCTTTTTTGTAATAATTGACTGAGAGAGCGTATTACATGTATTTTCATTCCAAAGTAGATCGCGTTGGGTTAATATACACAAGAAAATTCAATCAGACAAAACATTATTGGTGAAGTAACTTTGGATAATTTTTTAATAATGAGCTTGTCCAAAATAAGTGATTCAGGAGTTTTAAGAATTCCAGGTGTTCTGCAGCGAAGGCACAACTTTTGCTGCATCGCATGCGGAATAAAAGTGTGTTGCGTAACCTATTCTTTATTAAATACATCATTAGTTATTAATATCTAAGCAATAAACTATGTTGACCAACCAAATTTTCAATTTCAGGATGCTGGGGTCAACGAAACCTTTATTCTAACCTTACTAAGATCAAACTTGACCGTTGAGAATCTGGCCGACAACTCAAATCATGTCTTATTTGAAGGTCTTTCCGGTTCATCAAAAAAAGCTATCAGAGTTATTTGTTCAAACCTTTTGGATCTATACGGAGGGAGTGCACCAATAATGCACCCATCCTACTACCAAAACCATTCCATGAATTTGGTGTATCATTCTGATGGTGGCTGCGTTACGGCTGGGACTATTTCTAGAGGCATGATTCTGGAAATATTTCAAGACGGGGAATTCTCTACCACAACAAAGGACATTTTGAACCGACTCGAGAGAGATGCAACTGTGTTTAAAAGGCCTAGAAGTGACCAGTATCCAAACCTGCCTTATCAAAAAATGGATATAGTTTTAAATGTATCATTCAAGGATTTGGAACTAACTGTATCCCAAACTGCAGCAGCTACCGTTACTACATATTCGTATAATCTTGGAGATGGTGTAGCGGACTATGATACTTTATTCGACAAACTCTTTCCAATTGTTTATCCAATAAAAGGGTACTTTTATATTTCATACGTTATTAGTTTACAAATTGTTTAGTGTAAAATCTGTCAATATATTATCAATGTATTGACTTTTGCATTATTTAGTGTATCAGTTATTGAGGTCAACACTTGCAACTCGCGACTTCCTGGAATTCCTCTAATAATGGATTGGATAAACTTTGTTTCAATGGTGTATGGGAATTTGGACTCCATTATCCTCGTATTCATTGTGGCTTATCCCGACATCCTGGCTCAGGGAATCAAAGGAAAAAAAGAAGTTCGGGCCACAATAAACTATGACATTAAAGTAGCTCAATCGGAAAAAATTTGGTGGTAAGATAATTAATTCATTGCAATTTCATCAGAACGTATCATTGCACGATACAAAACATTGATTGTGTACTTTATTATTGAAAGGATGGATGTTGCTGTTAACGGAGACGGGTCCTCCGACAGTAGTGGTGGGACCAGATTTTGCTTAAACAGATTGCCTGTAAACAAACTTGAGCAATAGTTTTGGGTAAAAAAATTAACATTTGAATATTTGGTAACTCTTTAACCGTTATCATATTAATATTAATTATAAATTTTATATATAAAACCGCAGTGCTGATATGTGTAGTAAATTAAAACGAAACTTTTAAATGAATTCGCATTGATCAATGTAAATGTCACGTCAATTTTCGTTGCAGAAAAACGTTTTTCTTATTTATGCATGCATTTTCACCAAAACAGTTATGATGATGGGATTTTATGCATGTTTTCTTGTGAGAAATGGAACACTCTTTGACATGAAACTGCTTAAGGATACTTAAACCATTCAGCTTGGTACTCCACATGACTTTCATTTTCATTGCTTTGACATCTTAGTACTTGTTATTTTTACCAACTGCCAATCATCACATTGTGCTTAGAAACAGACGGTATAAGAAATCAATCTAAGTTAATGTAAAATGCTTTTTAAGATTTCTGAAATTATTCACAATTGTTATCTGTTTTTGCAACATATTTTAAAAGTAGCAAGGATAAAATGGATCAAGCTGCTAGAAAGCTGCTGCTTGAGGTACAAGAGGCCAGTTCAGCTGGATCACAAGTTGGGTTACATCAAGTTCCATGCTCAACAATCGGTCCGTTGACATCTGAAGCTGGTGCGGCTGAATCATTGCCACCCTCAAGTATTTCAAAAGAATCACAACGATTTGAATTTGTTGAAAACATGGCGAATGTAAATGTCGGACGTATCGTTAATGAAGTAACCCAACAAGCATTACGCAGATCTAACATTCGTCACATGGCAGAACAATTGACCTGACAAGTACTCAAACTACATCGCGTCACATATGATGCAATAAACAGAAACATTATAAATGGTACGAAAAATCAAATATTCTTGTAAACTTTTGCTAACGTTTGTGCACTTTGGAGTCATTTTAATGTTTTCAATGATTATAAAGGACTCTGGCAACAAGCCCTTGAGCTGGAACGCAATATACAGCAAGACAATCGTTCTGCAAGAGCAAGAAAACGCAATGGCCTGGACTCTCAACAACACTTCATCATACTCCAGTTTTCCTGGACCAGACGCAATTTTGCCGAACGCCACGTTTACGGGGCATTAAATGTTAACCAGCGGATCCAATTAGCTGAGCAATTGACTGCCACTGCACTACAATCTATGGAACCATTATCATTTGAACGAATGTACTTTAACATTTTAGAAGGTATTAAATTAACATATACCAGGTATTACATGTACTCTTGAGTATCATTTAATCATGATGTTTTGATGATTTTTTGTCTTGTGCACTGTGCAGAACTTGAGACTTTTGAGAACATGGAAAGAAGAAACAACAGACACCAACTACCTCCAAGGCATCCCCCATCAAGTTCATCTCAGTTGTTAAACCATGAGAGTCAGTACCGTGCAAGACAACCTGTCAACATGGAATTGGTGACATAATGGCTTTCAGACCACGGACAATGAGGCAGATCCTACCAGAACATGAAATGACTGACTTTGTGGCCCTCCGAAACTCTAGAATCACTCTCTCGAGACTTGTTTCGAAACGATTAAGGAAATTCTGAAGCAGACGACGAGGCAAATGATTTTATCTGATTTAAATTTAATAATTTTTTAAATTTGTATAAACCGACTTCAATTAACTTGAAACAATATTACAATTAAAAGGAAATCACAACGCAAAAAAACAAAAAATAAACAGACAAAAAATTAATATCAGATTAAAGTTCATTAAAATTATAAATGTAAAGCACTTTCTTACCATTTAATTGATGAGCTGCTACACACAAACGCAGTAATGTGAATTTTATTTAAGGCAAGAGAAACACGATTTAGGTGGCTAATGTTCATCAAATCTAGGTCAATGTCATATTCACCAACAATTTTCATCTTATCTTGAGGATTAATTTTCTAATTTAATGCGTAAATAAAATAAAATATGCAAACATCTACTGCCTCAGGGCGGTTAACTAATGTGACTTATCGCTCAATTCCACCCATTCCAAATTTGTTCACTGTTCTTGTCAGCAAAAAGTTATGTAAAATTATAATTAGAATGTTGCAAATTAAAATTTAACATCCCATCTTTGTGTGTTTACGTGAACGAAGACCGGATGGGGCCCTGCTTTTTTGATTTACATTTTTGGTTTGAGGTGAACTTTTTATTATCTCTCAACCTAATGGATATTAAACTTAAATATAATGGATACATTATTAAATTAATTTGAAAAAAATTGAAACGTTGTTCTTCAGAATCCTTTGTTCTTTATTTCATGTATAAAATTTCATGGTTCATTCGAGTAAGGCATCATTTCTGTTTTTGCAGTCTACAGGAAACATTCTCTTCAATCATCATTTCGGAAAAAAATCAATCTTTCATTTTCGGGCTGTTTTGGATTAGAGAGCAGCAATTTTCACCCTTTTTAAAGGTACTTAATTATATAAATAATATTTTTCAGATAGTAATAATAATATTTAATCTCCACGCTATTTTTTATACAACATTAAAATGTATTATAATTTTTATATATCTTGCAGTTTTTTCACAGGGCTGTGGCCATGTCTTGGAAAGATTTTCGTTTGGTCGATGGAAATTTAAATGGAGAGGATTTTTCTTCCTTTGTACCGGAAGGAAAAGCTCCACTTGAAGGTATTCAGAGCGCAATGAGTGACCAATCTTATAATGGTAAGTGCATTTGTTCCAAAAAACTGATTTTCAACTTTGAAAAAATCACGCTGCCATTCAACCTTTTGTTTTTTTTGTTGCAGGTGGTGCATTAAATTGGAGTTCCAGGAACGATTATACTGAACTTGGAGGTGTGTCCCATGAGCATGGTTTTGTAGAAATGGTGGACCATTTGAAAGGATCATTTGGAAGTGATCATCAGGACATCTACCATCCATCACCAGTTCCACTTGGAAATGTGCATGGAGGTTTTAGTAGCGGTTTTTATGATGGTAAGTGTAATTTTTATAACAATTTATTTTCAACATTGAAAAAATCAAGTTGCTATTTAATCTTTTGTTTTTTTTTGTTGCAGGTGGTGCATTAAATTGGAGTTCCAGGAACGATTATACTGAACTTGGAGGTGTGTCCCATGAGCATGGATTTGTAGAAATGGTGGATCATTTGAAAGGATCATTTGGAACTGGTCATCAGGACAACAACCATCCATCACCAGTTCCACTCACACTCTTTGGTGATGGTGCATTTGTTGAACCGGCGTGTCCCATGGAAGGAACAATCTACGGCAGTCCTAACGCAGCAGTATGGCCACTTGAAACTTGTAATGGAGTTTTTGGAATCGGAACTCTTGATGGCAAGTATACGTTTCTTAATATTGATTAAAACCATTGTAAAAATAAAGATTAAAATAATATTTTTGTTTTGTTTATAGCCAATGTCTTTAGTGATGCCGCATTTGTGGGAATGGTGAATCATTCGGAAGGAACATTAGAAGGCAGTTCCCAGTTAAGTTCCAATGCAGCAGGAGCTCCACTTGGAAATGGTCATGGAGCACTTTTTGGTGATGATGATAATGGTAAAAACTTATAAATGCGTGAAACTTACATATTTTTTAAATTGAATTAAGTTTGCAAGTAATTTTTTTGTTGGTTTAAGGTGCAGTCGGAAGGAATTTCGGAGAAGTGGACCGAGAAGCGCATAATGTTCAACCTGCCAGAAGAAGAAACCGACGTTCCCAAAAAGAAATTTTGATGGACGCTCAACAAAAGGGAATTAAGATGTGGTGGTGCAAATTGTGTGACGGTTATTACCGTACCATTCCCATCCTCAAAGACCACGTCACGATTATCCATCGAAAGGACTCAAGCTTGATTACAAAGTTCAATATTGCAACTTGGGATCTCGAGATTGCGCGGACATTCATTACTCCACAAGAAGTAGAATTTGATGAAGAACTAGGTTTGCTGAAGTAAATAAGTAGCTTAAGATTTTTTAGCTATTTCAATTAAATGTTTTGTCTTTTAAATTGAAAAAAATAAAATAAAATAAAAAAGTCTAATTTGTAATGAAAATTTTAATTCATTGTTTCAATTTTCAAATGTTGACACCAACATGTAGTCGAAACAACTTCAATACCATATATCCCTCATTAAAATACACCAGCGTCAACTTTAATTTAGTGAATCATTACGACTGTTCCAAGTTTAACTGAACATATTAACCAGCATATAACACATTACTATACTCATATCATATTTATACTTATAACTAATATCATTGTCTTCTGATTCAGCAGCCTAACCTCCATAAACTACAACTTTTATCATATCCTCAGTTCACCCAAACGCACCTTAACTTTCCTATTCTGTTTGCCCGAATCACCAAGTGTGGTTCTGTTAAGCCCTCTGGCAAACAGATTGAGTTTTTGGCAAGGGGCTCACGCCAAGAAGCGTCATTGTAATCTTCATACCCAATTTTTATGTTAATCCACAAAAATGAAGTTTGGTTCTCAACCTATCGTTCGCAATCACCTTGCTTTGTAACAATAGCTCACCCCAAGCAGCTTCACCAATCACCTCCAAATCAAATCCCATAAACACATGTATGTTTTGAAACAAATACAATTTAAAAATCTTTTTCTTAAAAATATCTTTTAGAGACCTATTATCATTTTCATTAAAGTTGTATGTAAATCTTTGTAAATACATGCTGTTAGTTTATAGATAAATTATATTCTGTGATATTCAAATCAATTAGTCTTACATAAAATCGTGAAGTACTACACCGGAAAATATATTGCTTCTTCTGTTAAACAGCGAATAGGATTGTTATGAAAATGTACACTTGTATGTTTTATGTGCCCAAGTTTATATTGCATTGAGTACCTATTTAAAAACTTTCATTGTTTGGATTAAAATATATTATATTCGATTCCATTTCCAAAAAAACGTCATTTAGATTTTGCGGCTACAGCTGAAGACATTTCTCTAACCCAAAATCATCATTGAGCAAGTAAAAATGAGAACAGTGTTTGTGTTGATTTTATGTTTTCAGGTGATGACATTTTGTCACTCAAACACTCCTGATTCATACATGAAATGGTAAAAGCTTATTATTTATAAACCATAATTTAATGTGTTGACATCTTTGTAAATTTGACAAAGTGGTTTTTAAATTTCATTAATATTTGTTTCAGGTGCTTGCTGAAATGTCAAGAAGTTTTGGAAAATGCCATCATGACATTTAAGCATCAAAGTTTTTCAATTTGCCTTAATATGGAAGCCCAAATTCTGCAAGTTCACAACTTTGTCATTTTGATTTAAAATACAACTTTGAACTATATTGTAACAACTTTTTAATTTATTTATATTTTAAAGGAAAGAATATCATGGAGCAACATGTGGAAGAAACAATTCCGGTGGTGGCAAAGACGACACTGGTGATAAGTTTGATGATGATATTGAAGGCAGGTTGGATTTCCTAGTGCACCTACTTCCAGTGTTTGCGGTAGTTTTGATTATCTTGACTTATGGATGTTTGAAGCTATACAACACTTGGAAGACCCGTGGGATAAACAATGCCAACAATGAAGCAGAAGAAGCAACACCAGAATACAACACAGTTTGATAGGTGGTGCAATGTGTTCAATTATATTTAATGATAAATTTAATGTAATGAAACTTAAGAAAGGAAGTAAATGATTGAATTACGTCGGCCCTTCTTTTCTTAATCTCACGTTTAAAAATATACAACAGAGTAACATTCGCAAAATACATTTTTACATTAACTATTTAAAAAACATTATTTTATTTATTTAAGACGATTCAACGTTAAACATATTGATTGGTATGTATTGGTACATTGATTTAAGTTGCAGCTAGCGAGCAAGCCGAAAGCAGCACAGCAGCATTACCTAAATATGCATATTAGCGACCGCAGCAGAAAAAGAGAAAGGGTTGTGATTAACCCTTTCACCTTTTCTGTGTATGCATGTCTGCCGTTTACACTTAAAAAAGGTATTCATACAAATTTAACTGAAAAAGGACATGCGTGTAAATAGATAGCTGCAAGTGGCTGTCTGTGTTAAAGGGTACCCCTTCCTTTAACATGACTTTGGTGCACCTTTCAACACTTTCTCAGAGTATAAAAGGCAAGGTCGGTGCCGTGACTCTTTCAGTCGCTTTTGGTACTTGTTCCTGTTCTCTACT
>JAQIWN010002268.1:0-16531 GCA_034699025.1 Entomobrya cf. arborea Gr-Col-00668 | reverse complement strand
AATCAATCCCAAACATTACGTAATCAATCCCAAACATTACGTAATCAATCCCAAACATTACGTAATCAATCCCAAACATTACGTAATCAATCCCAAACATTACGTAATCAATCCCAAACATTACGTAATCGATACCAAACATTACGTTATAAGAAAAATAAAGATTTTCTGTATAAAGTACACAATATTTAATTTCCTGTTCGTACTTCTACAACTTAGCAAGTTTTATTTAAAATTGATTTACTTGTACGTATTTAAATTTATGTACGTACATATACTTTCATATAGGTACATATATATCATATTCTCGGCTTTGGTAGTTACATTTCAGAATTTACTACCTTCTACTTTAATTATACTCAGATTTAACAAAATCCGCACCCTGAGTATATTATGTAGAGGAATTTTTTTACTACACAAAATTTGAATTTGGCGCACTTCACCACTATGTGCAAATACTTTATGTCTTTCATTATTAGTACCTATTGTTTCGAACCGTGAATAGATGTATTAAGTTATGGGGAATATTTGTGCATGAAATGTGTAAGCGGGATAAAACGTAAGAAAATTGGTTAATGGACGTCAAATTTGAAGAGGGAAGGGACCGACAGACAAACATACTAATTCATAACTACGGTTAATAAATACATCTACATAGCAAGCTCTGATGTTTCGAATTTTGATTAGTACAACCGTGTGAACGAGTACTTGTAAATGTTATAAATTTTATCTTGAAGAATATATAATTAATAATAATAATTATATAATATATAAGTCAGTAAGTTATTTTTTATCAAATTATACAATTTTAAAAAGAATTTACTGCGTTGTACTTCGTCTGCCCGGAAGATAAAATAAAACAGCTTAACAAACATAAATTCATTGTTCACTTTTCTTGAATGATCATTACACTTTCATACTTTGTTTGATCATCATCGTGTTAAAACTTTCTCCATAATATTTTAAATAGAGGACAAATTATTTTCAGCAATATATTTTCGATTTTATCCTACGTTTTAAAATTTGTCAACGTTTTGAGACAGACAGGATGGCAGGTAAGAACTAATATTTTTAGTGACAATTTTATGTGTAAATTATTGTGAGGTTTTAATATACTTAACGAAGTAACTTGACAGAAAAATATCCAACATTGCAGTAAAATTCATCGAAGTTGGTCGTTATATTAAAAAATCTATTTTCGAAACTTAGTCAAAAGCCCGTTTCAAGTTTCCAGAAAAAAGTAGTCAAGTCTTTGTTAATTAGAATGTCTTAGAATGACTTCGTTATTCTAAATTAGTTTGATAGACTATTTTTTAAGAAAAAATAAAATCTTAAAAATAATCCTTAAAAGATTAAAAGTTAATATTTAAACACAGCACAAAGACCATTCTAGTTTTTAATAATTATAACCAAAACCGACGTAACAGTAATGATGACTGATTTACTTGAAGTTACTTTCGAATCTTTTTTTTATCAAAATTAAAATTTTAAAATAATTTAATTTTGTGGTTTTGTAGGATCGAACGAACAAGCCTGGGTGACATCAGCAGTGTGTGAAAAGGATGTCGAGGCAGCCCTTATCACATGTTATTCATTAAGGAGAACGTGTACAACTCGTAAAGTGGTTGTTATTGCATCTCACAATCTTTCTTCTAATTCAAGGTAGAATGGTGTTTCAAATGCTAGAAAAATACAAACAAAAAGTCAAATTACCTCAAATATTTTTTTCATGCAGACAAGCCTTTATTCACGGATTTGATTTCGTTTTCTACCTTGAAGAAGACTTCAACTTTGCTCATTTGGAACTCGAAGATTTTGCAAAGTTGTATTTATTCTTAGCCCTTCAATCATTTGACAAATGTGCCTTTGTATCACCATTCATGTTGGCTGTGAAGAACTGTGACGATATTTTCTCTGTGGAGACCGATTTCATTGCCATGGATAAAAACGCATTCGTATTTGTGTTTAAGCCCTCTAGTGACAACTGTAACACCATTGTTCAAGGATTGAAGAACTTAACGCTAAACAGTAAAAAAAATGAATTTAACGTTTTTCATATAACTATTTAAATATTTGTACGAAAATCTAATACATGATTTTTTGTTGAATTCTGAAGGCTTCGAAAATGGATTTAACTTCGGCAACTGGTTGCAAAATCATTTCAAAGAAGGTATTGAACTTGACGAAAAATATTATGTTCCCATGGACAAAGAAGAACCTTTAATTGGGTAGGAATCCTAATGATAAATTTTGAATTCCATGACAAGATATATTTCTTTTAAAGATAATTATGTTTAAAATATGGTCCACTACATTACTAAAATATATCATAGATTTTTTACAGCTACATAATATTAATAAGAAGTACAAATTAAACCCAAAACAAGAAGTCTGAGAATTTTCATATTTTTTGGTAAATTCGTAGTCATTACACTTGGGCCCAAATTTACGTAAAAAAAATCTACTAAAGGCTTTTTTATAAATTGAATTTAATGTTGAAAATATTTAGAAACTAAAATCTTAAAAACCGTCACCCGTTGAATTTTTAAGTCTGGTTGTTATGCATTATGGTACAAGATTTAGTTAAGTTTGGGAAATATATGAGACAGCTTACCATTTTCCTTGAATTTGCAGATATAAAAATGATTTATGCATGTTTAGCATGAAAAACTTTCCAACTCAATGTGATGCAAATGGACTGACAGATGCTGGGCTTCTTGGGGGGCTTATCGCCACTCACTGGTCGGAAATTCGAAATAACAATGTCCTACCGCTAATAAATCATTCTACGGGACTGTGTGTGGAAGAAAATTCTTTGAAATTGCTCAATAAGCACAATGAACCAATTGCAATTGTTGGAATGAGTTGCCGTTACACGGGTTCCAACAATTTGGAAGAATTCTGGAACTTGCTGTTTAAAGGTGAAGATGGCACAGGAAACCCTCCCCCATTCAAATGGTCCCGGGAACATGAAACTGATTCAAGAAAAGTCAATACTGGATTCTTAAAGACTCCTGTGGATGAGTTTGATGCTAAATTGTTTGGTAAATAAAAAAACCAATCATTTTAATTCTACTAAAATAATTAAATACCAAGTTTAATTTTTTTCTTAGGAATTCCGCCAAAAGAAGCAGTTTTCATGGATCCTGTGCAAGGGTTTGACCCGGGGTGGAAATCTGGAATTTAAAAAGTCTCAGAAATTTGTTATGATAAAATGGGTAATAAATCTTACGGAACAACGGATGGTTTAAATGCTGGATAGTAGAGTATTTATTCAGGAGAAGAGGGGTTGAAGACGAGAGGCACACAGACAAATATTCATACGATCACACGGGTTTATATACTAGTGCGGGGATAATACATTCCCACGTAAAGTTATCTTAACTATTATATTTAACATTAACATATATTACATTTATATAATATATGCGAACATGCATTCAAGCCGAACCAGGAAGTAGATATAACAAAGGCTGGAGTATTGAATAAGGATACGCAAGTAAATCTTGAGCAGGACACATATCGCATGCATGGTGTACTGATACAAAGGGAGTAACAAAGAATCATAAAGAAGTGAAGGTCATCATCATCATGATTGATGATGATCATGGTTGGGTGGACATATGTATGTGGCCGCACAAGTACATCACATAATTAATGCAATGACGTAAATAGCAACTTCGCGACATCCGCGCTGGCGATTAGCTTTAGTTCCATCAAAGCTTAATCCGATCATTAATTAATTTGGTTGGTGGTCTTAAGTCTATTATCGCGATAACTCACTGGTTTAGTGGTAGTGCGACCTGAGCAAGTTTGGACCTTGACTCTGATGGGAGAACGGAGTTATAAAAACGGGACTACAATTAACTTTATTTAATAATTCTTCAATGATCTTAGATTTATTTACACTTGAATTGTCAAATTGAATTACTTTTGGAACACCAAACCTTAAAAATATATCTTTTACTAGAAAATTAGAAAGTGTGTTAGCATTAACTTCTTTAACTGCTCTAGTGACAGCGTATTTACTATTAGTATCTATACCACATCGTATATGTTACCACGTATAGTTTCTTTTAATGGACCAATTTCGTCAACTTGAAATTTTTTATAAATGTTATAAATCTCACCAGGATGCATTTTACCAATTTTTCTTCTGTTGTCGGGTTTGCGTTCAGCGCACCTTAAACAAGAAGAAACATATTTAGCAATATGTTTTTGCAAATCAGGGAAATAATATCTCAATTTAATACGGGCATAAGTACGTCCAACACCATAATGACCTCCACCTAATATATTAGTATGGTAGGTGTACAATACATCGTTTATCATATTTTGAGGAATACAGATTTTCTTAACTAAAGTAGAAGGACATACATAATACAAAATATCATTCATAACGGAAAAATGTTGAAACTTTTTAGG
This sequence comes from Entomobrya cf. arborea Gr-Col-00668, assembly GCA_034699025.1. Lineage (NCBI taxonomy): Eukaryota > Metazoa > Arthropoda > Collembola > Entomobryomorpha > Entomobryidae > Entomobrya > Entomobrya cf. arborea Gr-Col-00668. Next base: position 12,106 of record JAQIWN010002268.1, on the reverse strand, counting down.
AATATGAGTATTACTTGAAAGAATTTGAAATATCTTTTTATACACAGGATCATTTTTCTGATTAAGTTTTAGTACATTACGATAATCATTATCGGGTTGTAAAATCTTCTGTGTTTTAGTTTTCTTTTTAGTTTTGTCAATATAAATAAAGAATACCGATTCGTAACCTTTAGCCGGTTGGGATAGAGGAACAAGTCGACTTAAGCAGTCAGCATTACCATGCCTAGTGCCTTTACGATATTGAACCGTTAAGTCTGCTTGTTGTGTCTCTAAAGCCCACCTTGCAATACGGAGATTTTTACTGTGCTATGTCCTAAGCAAGGAACAAAGCGAATGATGGTCTGTAACAACTGTTATCTTGCTACCGTGACAATATTCATAGAATCTATTAAGGCCGAAGATGACAGCGAGACATTCCCTTTCGCAAATGCCATAATTAATTTCAGCTAGATTTAAATTTCTACTATCATAAGCGATAACTTTCTCTAGTCCATTTTGAAATTGCGTTAATACACAACCAACGCCATATAAAGATGCATCACAGTATAAGTATACTTCTAAATCTTCATCAAACTGAGACAAAATAGGAGCTGTGATTAATTTTTGCTTTAAAAGTTCAAAAGCCTATTGGCAGGATTGAGTCCAATTGAACGGAGTGTTTTTACGAGTTAACTGAGTCAATGGTTTTGCTATTATAGCATATTTATCTATGAATTTTCTATAATAACTTGTTAAGCCTACAAAAGTTCTGACTTCACTTACATTTTGAGGAATAGGCATTTTCTCAATAGCCTTAACCTTATCGGGGTCAACTTTAATACCATTAACACTAATTTCATGCCCTAGAATTCTAATTTCTGAATACCCAAATGAGCATTTGCTCGGTTTGAGTTTCAGATTATTAATTCGTAACTTATCAAATATATCTCTTAAGTCATTAATATGTGACTTAAAATTATTACTATAACATAAAATATCATCTAAATATAAAAATGTGTTTTTATACAATAGGTTACTGAATATTTTGCGTAGAACTCTATTAAAGAAGGAAGGGTTATTTTTCATGAGGAATACGTAAGAATTGGTAATGTCCGTCATTCGTAATAAAAGCTGATTTATGTTTGTCTTTTTCGTCAAGAAGGAAATTATAATAACCATTAGCTATATCCATTTTAGAAAATACAGTAGCATTATATACTATCGAAAATATCCTGAAGCCTTGGCAAAGGATATGTTTGAGTTCTAGTAACATTATTTAAAAATCTACAATCTATACAAACTCTCCATGCACCATCTTTCTTTCTTATCAATAGGATTGGACTGGCGTAGTCCGAGCAAGATTCTTCGATGATACCATTATCTAAAAACTTTTGCACGTATTCACGAATTAGTTGTCCCTCTGTGTGAGACTTTTTATATGGAGGCAAATTAACAGGTGCAGAGTCTCCAGTATCTATGGTCATTTTCTCAGGACCAGGATAAGTACCAATGCCAGTTTCATCTTTTGCAAATATAGTTGGATACTCTGATAAAAGCCTTTCAATAGCTTTAAACTCATGTGGCTCTAAATCCGGATTAATATCAAAAGTTTGATTTGTTTTAGGACATTCAGATTTATCTTTATGACAAATGATGTAGTTTGTGTGATGGACCTCAACAATAGGAGTAACATGTCCAACACAAGTATTGACATTCAATTGAATAGGGTACGCATTTGGATTAAGAATAGGAATTTCAACCTTGCCACTTTTAGGCAGATATAATTCTGGAAAGAGGTTATGATAATTCAAAAATACTTCTGATGGTTCAAATAAAGATTCTTCCAACGGATTATCCAATTCAAGAACTGAATAAGCCTTCGAAGGAAGTATTATTCTTTTCTTAATTTTTAATTTAGAAGATGAAATGGATGGTTCAATGATAGCAGAATTAATTTCATGAGAGTGCAAATAGAATGGAAAGGTCTGATTATTATAAACTAAAGTTTTGTTAGAATACTGAATATCTATTTTTAATTTGTTTAATATATCATTGCCAATAACTGGTCTAGCTGCGGGATAAACTAGGAATGTCATTTCATGAGTGACTGAAGACCCACATAAATCGTGTATTTTGGTATCACCAACTAAAGATTTTGGGAGAATACTTGCTGAGGCGCCACTATCTAATAAACAAAGTATTTTCTTATTATTAATATTTACATGTGTCATGACGAGATTATGAAAACCTAATGTAACTAGTGATAGAGATCTCGTCAGTGACTATCACTGTATTTATTTTTCCGATTTAGCGTACGTATTTTCAGAACCACAGTCAGCACAATTGTGAGTGCAAGTCTGAGCTACGTTAACTTGAAAATTTTTCTTTTTATTATACTGTTGATTCTGTGGAGGGTTAAAACCTCGATTATTGTTCTGATTATTATACCCATTAAAAGGTCTACGAGTGAAATTACCTCTGTAGCCTCCACGACCGCGACCTCTGAAACCACCTCTATTGTAAGGTCGATATGAGCCATGAGATTGATATCCGTTTTGGTTATATTGTTGAGTTTGATTATTAAAGTTTCTACGATAATCATTGCCTCTGTGATCATACTGCGGATTTCTACTAAATTTCTTAAAACCTCTGAAATTTTTCTTTTTACCTCGATTGGAACCTTTTGAAGGTTTGCTTGTTGAAGCGAAATTTATTTCTTTGTCTTTAATAATATTCAAGTTCTTTAACAAGTTGTCACAAACAGTGTCAGCGATTAAGTTAATATCTTCTTCAGGCATGTATGCACTCTTACCAAGGAGACTGTCAAATTTTGCTGCGTCCACCAACTTTGTGTAAACATCTTCAGGTGAAGTTGGGGTGGAGCCATGCACATCTTTCGCAAGTCTAGCAGGTAGACCTTTAAGCAAATAGTCAATTATGTCTTTGGGGTCCATTTTGTCATTAACCTTTGAGCAAAGTTTAAGCACGTCATAATAATAATCTTCATAGCTATCCTTCGCAGTTAGCTTACGAGAGTTTAATAACCTTTGATATTCTTCTTTACTAGTTTTGCTTCTAAAAGCATCTTTTAATTTTTTAATCATTTCATCATAGTCAGGTTTAGGAGATATATTAGAAAATCGTCTATACGCAATTTTTGGTGTCTTCGTTAACATTTGACCTAAATGAGCTAGTTTTTGGTCATCATTTAAACCATAGGAAGTGCAAAGATCTTCAAAGTCTTTGGATCATTCCTCGAAAGAACCTCGGCCATCATAGGCCTCTAATTTACTACTAGCCATCATCATCAGAGCTGCGGTGCTTGAAGACGACATTGTAGGAGAAGTAGGACGTGAAGGTGGCTTCTTTGCTGCTGCGGCGGCTGCTGCTGCGGCTGCGGCGGCTGCTGCTGCGGCTGCTTTCCTGTCCTCATGCTCTTTAGCTAAGGCTGCTGCTCTAGCCACAAATCGCTGATAATGTTCTGCTTTTCTAGCTGCTGCTGCTTTCTCTGCTTCTAAGGCGGTTTTAGTTACTTCGTCAGGATCAGGGATTGTTTTACGAGTTGTAGTAGGGTCAGATGGATTAATAGTAGTCGGCAATACAATAATGGGAGGAGTCGGAACAACTGATGAACCTGGATTTCTTTGTTGCCTATTTAGATCTTCAAAATATTCACGTTGTTGTTGTAGCTGAAGTTTTAGATTTCCTAATTCAAAATGAGACTGTCTTAATTTAAGATTGTAAACGGCGATGTTATGTTGGTCAGCTTGGTCTTGATCTTTCTTTTCTTGTCTTTGTTTTTCAATTTCGTTGAATAATAAACGCTTTTCCTGTTCAAGATTTTGAATAAGAACGTTGTATGGAACAAGTGCTTGATCACATCTTTCTTTTAAGGTTTTAGCTAATGAGTCTTGCCACGTTGCCCATGCAGTTATTAATTTTGCTTGATACTTCTGTGATAAGTCTCTCAAATCAGTATTATGCTGTTCAAGGTAGAAATGTCTGATTTCTTCAAAAGTGCGAGTTCTTTGCAACGCAAGTTGTTCTTTTATGTAAGTATTAGCTTCTTCCTCGATATGCTGTCTATGAATTTGCTGTTGTTTAGTTATCTCATTCACACGATGAGCTACTTCTTCTTGGAGTCGTTTGACTTTTCCTTGTTCTTGTTTCAACAAAGATTTTTCTTCTTTTAGCCTTTTAAATTCTTCACGAATAACAGTCAGTCGGGTAGTAGATTCTTCACAAGTTAAAATAGATGAGTCGGGATCAATAAGAGACTGATTAAAAAGGATAGTTTCTTCAAATCGTTTTCGTTTAAGATCGGAATGTTTACGAAAAAGTTGTAATTTCTTAGCTTGATTATGAATGATTGTCTTTCTTAATTCTTTTTGCTTATTTAAACTACTAGCAATATCTTGATGTAATTTAGCATGCTATATTGTAGCAATTGTAGTTGCGTCTTCAAGAACCTGAACACGATTCTCAATTAAAACATGTTCAGTTTTCTCTAGCAGTACTTTTAAACTTTGTTTGGTGTGAGAAAATGGAAGAGCTTCTGGATCATAAAATCTTTTGGCAGGGAGAAAAACAATTGGTGAGTCGGGGGCTGGTTCAGCTAATTGTTTTCGAACGATTTCTAATTCAGATGCTAAAGTAGATAAGTCTTCAAGTGCTCCTGATTTAGTTAGTGGCGAGGTGAGTGGAGTATTTGGTGGAACGGATGGTTTAGGGCTATGAATTGATTCAGCTGATTCAGAGCGTGTTGGAGTAGTTTTCGTTACTTGGGGTTGTTCTAAAGTATCAGTGTCAGATAGGACTTCACGAGGATCATTAATCATTAAATCATCCGTAGTGGGATGATTTACAGTGGATGCGATGGCAACAGTAGTGGAGGATAATGATGAGGATGAGGCTTTAGTCTTTTGGGGTACTCGTATTTGGGTTGATGATAAAAATGAGTCTTCAGTAGCGGATGAAATAATGATGTATCCGGTGTAGGTTGAACTCGAGTGGTGCGTGGTGCAGGTGATGATGATATAGGCGAAATATTAGGATATAAAGGCCCTGAATGAGGTTCTACTTCTAGCCCTGTACGACTTTTCAATTATTCTTGTAAACGTCTAAATTTTTGTTTTTCTCGTGTTGTCACAAATAAAGGTAATTCAGTCGGAGGAGGCTTTCCTTGAGTGCGTGTATGCCTTTTCTTGTCTTCTTCAGACATTAAGGTTTAAAGTATGATAAGAGGACATAAACGTGTTTTTTATACTTGGCAAGACGTTTGTTTATTCAATTTATTTTATTTCTGTGATTTCAATAATTATGTATTTTTATAAGAGCTCTTGAGGTGCGGAATTACGTGATTAACATACGCTTTAATTAATACTCATTTGAGGCTCTGTGGTTTCTTTTTCACTTTGTATTTTGTACAATTTGTATTATCTTTTTACTTGTTATAATAAAATGTTTTCGCTCTATAGTTGCTAGCCTGATAACCGTATTAGCCTGTCTGATATATTTTTATTTTTATTTTTTAAGTTAGAATGTGCCAGTTATATGATTTATTGCCAAGTCAAGGTATACCTTTTTGACATCATAGTCGTATCTTGATATTACATTATCTGAACCAAACTGGACTCTCCATCGCTGGGTTTGAATTGTAAGAATTCAGTTAATATCACACTTCTTTAACGACCATGAATAGAAATACTCCAACAAAAAGAGGTTAGTAAATACGGTCCGTTTATATAAATATAACCGGTGTTATATGTACCTATCTATTGTTGAAGTCCTATGAATGCATTCAAAATATTTTGGTACCAACCTGGTGTTGCGGACACTAGACTGGCCTTGTCTGGTATGTCCGGGTCTGTTGCAACCGGTATAACAATTATTTCACAAATTATTTTCACAGAATTTAATTACTTTAATTACTTTGTTTATGGCACTTAAAATAATCTCTCGTCTTCACTCTCCGCCTCCGATGTTTTGAAAAGAATTTGGGAATGAAAAACAGCGTCCGGAACGAAGAAAACACAAAAAAACCCGAAAAATCTGAAATCGGGTAATCCGGGTAGGAACAATCAGAAAAGCGGGTAGCCAATGGACGGGTAACGGCAGGTGAACGAAGAACTAGCGACAGCGAGGAGGTGAGACTCCGGTGATCAGGCGGAGCACACTTCCAAAGATGGCAAAGTGCTCTGGGAACAATGGGCCGAGAACCGTAAAAAGCGGGGAGAAGGCATTGGAAAAATCCGAAAACCTGAGAAGCGCTGGGGGGCTTCCTTTACGTAGGAGTCACCATGTGCAAGGGTTTGACCCGGGGTGGAAATCTGGAATTTAAAAAGTCTCAGAAATTTGTTATGATAAAATGGGTAATAAATCTTACGGAACAACGGATGGTTTAAATGCTGGATAGTAGAGTATTTATTCAGGAGAAGAGGGGTTGAAGACGAGAGGCACACAGACAAATATTCATACGATCACACGGGTTTATATACTAGTGCGGGGATAATACATTCCCACGTAAAGTTATCTTAACTATTATATTTAACATTAACATATATTACATTTATATAATATATGCGAACATGCATTCAAGCCGAACCAGGAAGTAGATATAACAAAGGCTGGAGTATTGAATAAGGATACGCAAGTAAATCTTGAGCAGGACACATATCGCATGCATGGTGTACTGATACAAAGGGAGTAACAAAGAATCATAAAGAAGTGAAGGTCATCATCATCATGATTGATGATGATCATGGTTGGGTGGACATATGTATGTGGCCGCACAAGTACATCACATAATTAATGCAATGACGTAAATAGCAACTTCGCGACAGATCCTCAACATCGACTCATGCATGAACTTGTTTGGGAAGCACTGGAGGATGCATGTATTAATCCTACCACACTACGTGGTACTTCCGGTTCCATTTTTATGGGCTCTTGGACAAACGAGTATAAGGATATGCTTTACCTTTCTGGAATAAAAGAGTTTTATCGGAAATACATGGGAAATTCTATTGGAGCAGCGACGGCAAGATTGTCCTTCCTTTTGGGCTAACTGGTCCCAGTATCGCTACAGAGTCTGGTTGTAGTGCTGCCATGGTGGCAGTACATTTGGCTTGCAAAAGTCTTCAAAATGGAGAAACTAATTTGGCTTTAGCTGGTGGGGTCAATCTGCTTCTTCGGCCATATGACAAGGACTTGATGCCAAACTGCAATTTCTCCAGATGGTCGATGTAAAACATTTTCAGAAGATGCAAATGGTTTTTCAAGGGCTGAAGGATGTGGAGTTCTTGTCCTCAAAAGATTTTCAGATGCTGTTAAAGATGGGGACAATATTTGGGCTTTAATCAGGGGCTCAGCGGTTGCACAGGAAGGTGTTCCCCAAGCATTGGGACACCAACAATACATTCCGAGTCCCTCGCCATGAAAACTGCTTTAAAAAATGCAGGGGTTCGCGCAGAGCAGGTGTCTTATGTGGAAACTCATGGAACTTGAACAGTTGTCGGCGACCCTTTAGAAATGGCTGCTATTGCTGAGGCTTACAAATCACCAAAAAGAATAAAGCCGTTGGTCATCGGATCTGTTAAGACAAATGTGGGGCATACTGAGTTTTGTTCTGGAATTACTGGTATAATGAAAGTGGTGCTTAGTATGCACCATCAAATTATTCCAGCGCATCGAAATTTTACCAAGCTAAATCCAGCCATTGATTTAGAAGCCATTCCAGCCGTACTTCCAATGAAGCGTTTAGATTGGAAGAATATACCGGGAAGTCTGCGAATTGCAGGGGTCAGCTCATTTGGTATTACGGGAACAGATGATCTGATCATGTGATTTTACAAGAGAAACCAGACATCTCTTCCAGTAATGTACTAACTTTCGATAAACAAATGGATCGTCCCCTCTATCTTCTCAAGCTTTCTGCTAAAACAAACGAAGCTCTTATGGCTCTGTTGGATAGCCACAAAGAAAGATTTATACAAATAGAAGACTCTTTGGCAGATATAGCATTATAGCATACTCTTTCAACACTGGACGTGCAGATTTCAACAAAAGGGCAATCGTTATTGCGAATTCAAAGGAAGATGGTATAGGACGAATTAGTAGTCGGATGTATATGGCGGGTGAAGTCAACCCTTCGAAAAACATTGTAAATGTTTCCTATTTACAGGTCAAGGATCACAATATTCTGATATGGCTAAAATTCTGTACTCATCCAGTCCAGTATTCTGGATGAATTTCGACCACTGTCAAAAAACACTAAATGATAAGTACGACATCAATCTGATGGACATAATGTGGTGTCAAGGAGACATATATGGGAAAGATATAAATCACACCATTTACAGTCAAACTTCAATATTTTGCGTGGAATATGCCCTGCTCAGATTGTGGGAATCTTGGGGTGTGAAACCGGATTTTGTTTTGGGTCACAGTTTGGGGGAGTTTGCTGCAGCAGTTTGCGTAGGATATTTGTCCTTAGAAGATGCTATCATGCTAATAGCAGAAAAAAGTAAACTTATTGACAAGCTACCAGAGGGCAAAATGCTTGTTGTTCAAGGTGACACTGATTTGATACTAGGAAAACTGAAGGAATTTGCCGGAAATGATGAAACTTATAATTTGGATATAGCTGCAGTCAATTCACTGTCGCAGATCGTTGTAGCTGGAGATGAAGACGTGGTAATGGAATTTTCAAAGTTTTGTACCAAGAGTAAATTAAAGAACGTAATGCTTTCATCGTAACATGCATGACATTCTAAACATATGGATCCAATGCTGAACGACTATAGAAACGTGTCAAAAAGGGTAAAAATTAGGAAAACGTTTAGTGAATGCAAATACATATCTGGATTACGAGGAAATGTGATCTCTCTTGAAAATATTGACGCAGAATACTGGGTGGAGCATACAAGGGAAAAGGTTAAATTTTTGGAGGCGAGTAAAAAAGCTGTTGAGCTTGGTTATCGAATATTCATTGAAATTGGGCCGCAACCCGTTCTCTCTGCGCTAACAATGATGAATGTTGACACGAAAATAGAATGCTTCTCTTCTTTTAAAAGGAACAAGGATGATTGGGAAACAATTTTGACTAGTGTTGGAAAGCTGTATTTGGTAGGTGTTGAAATCGATTGGAAAGGCCTTGACATGTTCCAAAGCCGTAAAAAGGTCCACAACCTTCCGCATTATCCCTTTAAAGGGAAAAGGTTTTGGCCGGATGTAATTCAAAACAATGGAAATACCAATCATCCTTTAATTGGTTCTTGTCTGGAAAATGCATCTCAAAGCAAAATATTTCAAAGTGGAATAAACTTACAAACCAACAGTTATATTAAAGACCACGCAATCGGTACTACTGTAATTTTTCCAGGAGCTGGTTACCTCGAAATGTGTTTGACAGCTGGACTGGCTACGGTAGAAAACTCTCCAGGAATTCTTGGCCAGCCAAGAAGACCGATGAAAGTGGAAAATCTTATGATAAAAGCCCCACTTGCTTTGGAGAACGAAAAAACTTGTCAAGTTCAAACAGTTGTGGAACTGAATAACTCAATGGATAACAGTCAAGATTGGAACGGCCTTACAGTTAAGATATTTCATAGACGCGAGGAACAGGACAGCTTAACAACAGACTGGCTTGAACATGCAGTTGCCATATTTTCCCCACTTTTAACCTCTGAGGAGCAGATGTCTGAATTTGATTTGGAAAACTTCTTAAAAGCTATTATTCGACCATGTGACAATGATATGACGCATTTCTATAACAAATTGTCGTCTGCGGGATTAAATTTTGGACCAATTTTTCGGAGTCTGGAGAAAACTTGGATAGGAACCGATAGAAATACTATACTTGCCAAAATTAAGGTCCCGGTTAATGATGGTCAGCAAAATAGCCAGTATATTGTACACCCAGTTGTGTTAGATGCTATGATTCAAGCAATAATGGTGCTAAAACTGACGAATACCGATTCAAAAACTAAGCTTTTCATACCAATTAAAATCGGAAAGTATTTGTGGATATCAAGTCCAAAGAGTACAAAATCAGATTTGTACATTCACGTATTTGAAAACCTTACTGCTTTGCTAATAGAGTCTGATGGTAGAGTACTGGGATTAATGACTAATGTTGAATTGGTTGAAACAACTGTTAAAGCAATTGAGTCAGTTTTGGAACAACAGAGTACTCTAATGCCTAGTTTGTGGGAGGAAATTTGGCATGCACAGTTAGGGCCATCACAGTACCGTCATGACTTGGCTATCTGCAGAAAAGATGAATTTTTTGATAATGATTTTCTAAATTCTGTTAAACAGAAATTTAATGGATTGCTCCCAACCCAGGAAAAAGCAATGACAGGCTTAAAGCGCCTGGTTTACCTAAATAATGTACGCTGCCTATATAATTGTGGATGGGAACCCAAATTGAATGCACATTTTACCAAAAAGGCATTAATGGATCAACTTGGTATAAAATCGGAGTTTTCCAAATTGCTGGGATACATGCTGCAAATCTTGTCTGAGGAAGAGATAGTATTGAACGTTCAACCAGATGTGTGGAAAGTCATATCATTACCATTACATTTGAATGAGATTGAAGAAGAGCTATCTTCATCTTACTTTACGGAGGATCTGGTCAACGACTTTAAGTCTACGCTATTGCTCATAGAGCTTGGAAAATACTATTCGGATATTATGAAAGGAAGTAAATCAGCTCTTTCAATTTTATTTTCTGGGAGTGAGGACGGCTCAAAAACTAAGTGGCCTTCAGTTGCTGATTATTACATAGAATACGGGGATCTTTTTGGCACAAATAAAATGTACTCTGCGGTAATACGTCGTCAACTGGATTATTGTAAAAAGCAAATCAATGGAAAAAAGAAGGTTTTCAGGATAGTAGAAATTGGTGCAGGTACTGGCTTTTTCACTCAAAGATTCTTCAAATGCCTAAAGGAATGCGATGTTGAATTTGAATACATTTTCACAGACATTTCAATAGGATTTTTCGCTAGGGCTGAAAAGAAATTCGAGTCGTATTTAAAACACGTGACATTTAAGAAGTTAAACATTGAGAAAGATCGGATATGTCAAGGATTTACGCCAAATTACTATGACTATGTTGCCGCTTGTGACGTCATTCATTCAACGAAAAATCTTCAGAAGACTTTAGAAAACATTAGAACGCTATTAAGACCCAATCGTTCGTTTTTATTAGCTGAACAAACAAAAAGAAATAGACTCATAAGCTATTTATTTGGGTTTCTGGATGGGTTTTGGCGCTTTGAGGATACTAATGTTCGATCGGATCATTGTACACTCTCTGTACAGCAATGGAGTGAGACTTTGAAATCTTCTGGTTTGGAGATGGTAGAATCGTTCCCAGCACTTGATAATCATCACTCTCTCATTTATTCTTTTAAAACGGAACTAGCGCCTCAGAAAATAATGAATTCTTCCACTAGCTCCGAATTATCGAAATACTAGATATTTTTCACCAGGCTGACAACTCAACGTCTCAGCTACTGCTAGAACATCTTTCATCACTACCCAACCGGCATGTAATTACTGTTACCCGTGGGCAAAATTTCGAAGATTTTGGTACAAAAACTGACTGGCGATTTACATTGCGAGCTGACCATGAGCAAGATTTCGTGCAACTAATGCATTCTGTAGAATTTGGCAGCAGTTCTGAAAACCTAGAAGGTATCGTATACGGTTGGTCTTTGGATACTTCCACTACACAAAATTCTGTACTGCAACCATACTTTTACATGACAAAATCTTTGCTTAGCAGACAAATAAGTAGAAACGTCAAAATTAATTGTCTTGTGAAAGTCGTCATGGCAGTAGAAGGCAATGACTTTCTGTCACTCCAGTACAATTGTGGGTTTTACAAAAACTCTAAAAAACGAACGTCCGGATATTCTTTGCCGTTGCATTGATATTGGTCCTTGTCGAGATACTGAAGCAGTGGAGCAGGTGTTTTTTGAACTTTGGACTACCGACAATACAACTCAAATAGCTTATGACTCAAGTAATACGAGATATACACTTTGTCTCAAAAGTATTGCAAGGTTTGAAAAATCTCCATAACTTTTGTAAACGTCGGAATTTTAGAATTCGG
>JAQIWN010002267.1:0-16536 GCA_034699025.1 Entomobrya cf. arborea Gr-Col-00668 | reverse complement strand
CTCTTGTAGAAAACCACTTGTCGAAAAGACTCTTGCCGAAAGAAACAACTAGTAGAAAGCTACTGGTCGAATTGCTTTTGCAGATTTTTTTTAGCAGAAAAGACAGTTGTCGAAATTACAAAAATCACAATCATTATTCAGTTTTAAGTGATACAACATAACTTATTTTTTTAATACGCGTCAAAATTGCACACGGCAAAACCGGTGCTTTTTTGACTGCTGCTTTTTAGTAGGGCGTTGAATCTCAGGGGCAATATTTCCTAGCCAAGTTGAACCACTAAGGCATTCGAAGTTTAATTCCTAAAGTAGCTTAAGTCGCCTATCAAAATGACCGAATTTGAATTTTCTACAAGATTCCGATTGGTAACTCAGAGTTACCATCAAAATGAGCCAGAAAAAGATAGTTTTTATAGATGTCTACATAGTTTATAAAGGAATTCGGGAGATTAGAAAATTTGTTGTTATGAACTTAGTAACTAACAGTCGATAACCTTACGTTGAGCTATCTGGAGTTTTGAACGGTGTTTCTTCCGGTGAACTATCTAGTTCTTCCACCTCTGAATCAGTGATTTTTTCTTCATAAATCTCCAATCTACTTATGACACCTTTTCTAGAGTTTCGAATGCACGATAAGTTGCACGATATACGAAATGTACTGAAGTCTGTTGATTACAAAAGTATCATATCATACAACTCATAGCAGTAAGATGCGATGCAGCTAAAATAGTTAGTAATGACACACAAAAATTAGCATAAACAACATAAATACAAACTTCGTATTTATTCCTAAGTCAATGTAAATTCAGAATGTTACATTCAAAATAATTTGAATGTTTTATCATTCGACAAAACGACCATTCGACAAATCAATCATTCGACAAAATGGTCATTCGACTAGATTTGATCAGTCGACAAAATGCTTTTCGACCAGATTTTATCATTCGACAAGAGTATTTCTACTAACAGTTTTCGACTACAAGCACAAATACTAGAAGAAATTCTGACCAATTTCTTTCCAAAAATTTTCCATGCACCCGTTTAATGTCTTTTATGGGTGTGGGATCACTATAATTGTGATATGCTATGTCTGCTAAACTGGGGTCACTTCGAAATGTTGCTTATTGAAGAAATTTGGAAGTGTATACTGTCTCGTGGAACATACTTGACAGGTCAAGATTTAAAACTTGTTCGAAAATATTTGGTAAGTTTCTGTAAGCACAAGCTTCGCCAGTTTCCCTTATTTTTGAAAAGTTTTCATTGTAAATACCTATCTTATATTGGGGAAACGTTGTTCGGCTAATGCATTTGATTTGACGATATAAAGGAATTTTGTTTAATAAGTCTACGCAGCAGTAATACAAGCATTGGGGAGTCATCAAGTCAGAGTCCGACTATCGTCCAAGCATAGCATCTATAAAATAGCATATTACGTAATATTTAAAATCTCGACTACTTGCCGTGACATCTTTAACTTTGAACGATATTGCTTCCGTTTCTAATATATGTTCAAAAAGAAGGTGTAGGATATATTTGCTAATGCAACCAGTTTGTATAGAATCTACTACATAAAGCGCCAAAAAATTCCGCAAACGTTCGATGAATAAATCTTGGCGAAAGACTGGATCCTTCTGGTTCCAAAAATCCAACGTTGTAAAGCTCAGCTAAAGAAATAGATGTGTCAAGCTCGCGTTTAAATGTCGTTTTAAAAAATGGGAAAAGTACGAATATGGCCATATAATAATGGGCTTGTTTTATAACAACAATATCAAGTTTTCTTTGATTGTAATTTTCTTCAACCTTTTTCAGTTTGTTCTCCAATAATTTATCGTACAGGGTCAACATACTACACATTTCCAGAGACCCCTGAAATGATTTTCTTGAGTCAAATTCCATTTTTGATGAAACGTATGATTTAGCATCAACTTCAAAACCTTCAGCGATAAGCAAGCATTGTAGTGGAATACCAGCAATATCTTCATCCATCTGGTTAAAAGTAGATTTTACATTTTTTAGACAAGCTTTCGCAAAGTCAGACATCCTCATCGAGCAAACCCCTTCTGTCATGTGGCGAGACCAGTAGGACTTGAGAAACTGAATTTGGTCTTGTTGCTCGAATGCCTTTATATTGTATCCCATAACGTTGAATTCGTTCTCCATATTATTAAACATGTGGGGTCTTGTAGTTATCCAAATTCGATTGTTATCAAATTGTGTCTGGATAGCCTTTATACAATTGTAAGCAAAATTTTCGTCTTTAGGGCTTACCTCATCGAAGCCATCTAACAAAAGTTCCTTTAAATGTGTCTGTTGTTTTTCAAGAAAAGCCACACCGAGCTGATTTTTCGCCAAAATTTTGATCAAAGCTGAAATAGCTTCCTGTACGTCTTCATTAGAATTTTGACCTGAAAGGACTTTCTTTTTAAGCTTGATAGCTTCTATCTGTCTTTTTGTGCTTTTGATAAGCTCACTAATAACAACAAATGCGACTAGACCGTCGTCAATATTTTTCTGAAGTTCTCTTCCCATATGTGTTAGTAGTTTAGTTTTCCCATGTCTGGTGTATCGAAAATGCAGATAGGATATTTCGATCGGCGTTTGAGTAACAAAACTTGTTGTACGAAGTTTTGCTCCGTGATTTCGTTTTGACCTCCTTCCAAGTGTTTTTAAATAGAGGTCATACTTCCCTTGGATTTTTCCCAAACAAAGGCATCGTCTTCAAATCTTAAAAGATGTACCGGTCTGTCCTTGAACTTTTCATGAATTCTCTTAAAATGCAAATTGTTATCCAATATAACAAACCTGCAAATCTTTGTACCACTATAATTTTCTGAAAGTAGATTTTTTGATATTTGGGTGACCTTATCTTTTGTTTTTGGAGACAAATCATCTCTTTCAATGTTCTTAAACAAATAAATATCTGACTCATCTGCGTCAAATATAGCTTTGGAGACAATATTTCGGCAGTGCAAGCGCCTTAAAATATAGTATGGTATTTCTGCTGGGAAACTGTTTTGAAAT
The DNA here is from genome assembly GCA_034699025.1 of Entomobrya cf. arborea Gr-Col-00668. Classification (NCBI taxonomy): domain Eukaryota; kingdom Metazoa; phylum Arthropoda; class Collembola; order Entomobryomorpha; family Entomobryidae; genus Entomobrya; species Entomobrya cf. arborea Gr-Col-00668. The sequence continues at coordinate 13,518 of JAQIWN010002267.1, read as the reverse complement.
AGGTCAGGTGTTTTTCCTTCAAGAAGCTTGAGTAACGTGGAGGTATCAAGCTTGTCTAAGACGGGAGAAAAATCAGATGATTCCAGCTCAAACGTTCTTTCAATTTTCTCCTTTATTCGGGCTTGCCAAACTGGACTTATTTCCTCCCAGCGAATATTATCTGTTTGCAGTAGAACTTTGTTCAGGCTTCTATGTTTTAAAGATTTCTTAACGCTTTCTTTGGTTTGACTTGTCACAAATATAATTTTTGCTGTTTTACATCTTTCATATCTGAATCGTGAAGGAAGTGTATTTTCACAGTTGATTACAAGTAGCGGAGTTTTAATATTTAAGGTCTCTTGACTAGAAATTAGCCGATCAAGCCAGGTAACAGACTGCAAATGCAGCTGAATTATTTATTTCACAGAGTAGTATTCATCGTTGATCAAATTTAATATATTTGGTTGAGTCGTCAAGATGAGTATCGGCATGTGTAAAGTATTTACAAGCAATACTTTACTTTTGACCTGCTTTTTATTTCTGCCATTGTCTACTCTTATAACACAACAAGTGGACAAAAATCTAAATTGTATATTTGAGCACTTGCGTTCTTAATTAAGCAGGTGTGAGCTACAGTAAAAAGCTGATGCAATCCCGATACTCATATTTACTGCATTAAATCGATGTGTAAAAGTATCCAAAACAAAAAAACTTCAAATTGAACATTCATAATATGATAAAAATTGGACACTGTGAAGCTCGTTGAGTTAATTGACAAAACTTGTTTAAAAAGGGGCTACTTTAATATATGAAAAAAACCCTGATGAGGACTCATGTAAATGAACCAAAACGTTGCTTTTAAATAAATATTTAATCAGTGTCACTCGTCAACCCCTTAATCAATATTTTTAATGTGAAAATATAGGATAAGGAAAATTTATAGATTCAGGTGTATTTTATGCTGATTCTGAAACTATGTGTATTTTTCCAGAACGTTCATGTATTTGTTCAGATGTGCTTGCTTACCTGAAAGAGTAAGCGCGGTAGTGGTATTTTGCTTACGCAGCGAACTTTGGCAAAAAATATTCTTCTCGCTCGATGTTTATTTGATTTCGTGTCTACTACCAACGTTGCTAACTAATGTGCACGTGTGCTCCAAAAAAACTGATGATTACGTACAAGCAAATTTAAGAAAATTACAAACATTCTCAGAATCATACCGAAACACTACTTTGCAAGCTTTAAGTCTCGTTTACAAATTTGCTCTTGCATTGAAAATGTCTCATTATCAGAATCCAATAAAGTTTTGTATAAGCCAATTCGGATCGTACCAGGTCACAATAAATTTACCAGATAGACCGACATCATCAGCTGTTCCCATTAATTAAAACCAACGATAGCCCAGTTTCATTCGGTCTGAGTTATTAAAAAAATAGTTTAAGTGCATCCATTTGTCATTAGCCCTCAATGACACTTCATTGCATACATCAAGTATTTTCTACCATGAATCAATGTAAATCGTTCAGTTATCTTTTAAAACAGCTTTGTCTTCAAAACTCTCGATTATGTGTCACAATACGTTTAAAGCCATACAAAGAGTAATGTTCTGTTAAACGTTGGGACAACTTTTGAGAATCAAATGCAAGCAATTAATCTTGTTCAGATTTTAATTGGATTTTTTTACGACATCAGATTTATAAAATTAGTCATTGTGCTCTAAAATGATGTAGTTTAACCAAGTATACAAAATGCAAAACGGTTTATTGTAGTGTAATAATGTAATTGATTGATTAATATCGTTTAAAAAATTAAACACATTTAGTGTAAATTGGAGAGTTATTTCAAGTCAATCCCAGTTGCATTCATATGGTTAACTTATCGGCTATTGTTTCATTTGGTGTTATTGGTAAGTTTACTAAATGCAAAACACAATGCATAACACAGAGATGATAAGAGCTGCAGAATTTATATGAAGGTTATCTTGAAAAACCTTGAACTTCTATGCTCAGACACAGACATTTGTATATTCGATATAATGTAATGAATTGTTAAACGTATGGTTATGCTGTAAATTACCGTTACAAGGTTTTTTGTTTTGCACATTTTAGTTTTGAGCCAATGAATTGAGTTTGTTAATTTAATTCATTATAAAGGCTATAAATATAAATACTATAAAAATTTCAACATCCAAATATCGACTTATAACAAGTTTGATTCTATTGTATTAATCGTTTTTTTTTAGTTTTTGACTGCTTCATGTATCGTTTCAATGACATTACAAACCAGTTTTTATGATTTTTTCTATAATGTATTGGTAAATAAGAGCCTTTTATAAAAAAGATTTGGTTAAACTGATTTAAAGATCTAAAAATATATTTAAAAGAGTCAAACACATTTTATGTGTGCAAAATGAATGTATTTTGACAGCTATCCCGCAGTTTTTTAATATTTCATCATAATTCTTTTTATGAGACATCAAATTTGGCATTGTCTTAATTTTTATTGCAAAATTTCTTCCATTTATTGGCTAACTCCTTAGTAGGTACATTTGATAATTATTTTTCTACAATTAGAAACAACTATCAATATGCATACATTAGGTTTTCTGCTAGTTAAGGAAAATCATGCTTAAACTTGTCTTTCGCGGAATTCGTATAGTATACAAACGACTAGCAAGTACTGTCATTTATCATCTCCAAACCATGCCGTTCCCGTTTACAATGGAACAACCAAGACAAAACTCAGAGCCTCTCGAATCAAAATTTCAAAGAAGAAGCTTCGTCATAACTACCAAGCTAGTCATCTCTTTTATAATTATTTTTGTTACTTGTGTTACCAGTGCAGCTGTCATTGCTCACTATATAACCAAATATAGTTTAGGAAACGACACAAAATGTGTTACAGTTACAAAGGAATCAATGCCACTTGATACTGAAGAACATAAACCTGAAGTTATAGATGTTAGATTACCTTTGAGTCTAAAGCCAATATATTATAAACTTGAGTTAATTCCTTATGTTGAGTTAGCACATAATTTTAGCCTCGAAGGCAAAATTTGGATTGACGTTCAAGCTCAACTGGTCACAGATGTTATCACATTACATATCAAGAATATCACGATTAAAGAGAAAACTGTGAGTGTATTTCAAATCGACCAACCAGAAGTGGATACACTCTTGAATGAGTCTAAAAACACTTTACAAATAAAAAGCCATTCGTACGATTTGGAAAGAAATTTTTACAAAATAAGTTTAACGGATGATCTCGTTCCTGGGAAATTTTATAAAATTTATATCGAATATACTGGAGTACTAGATAATAACTTAGATGGATTTTATAGGAGCTCTTATCTAGACAAAGTTAAAAATGAAACACGATTTATTGCCGTAACTCAGTTTGAAGCCACAATGGCAAGAAAAGCGTTTCCTTGCTTTGATGAACCAGCCTTTAAGGCTCGGTTTGAAATAAGCATTGCAAGAAGAATTAATATGAGTACGGTATCAAATATGAACTTAGCTAAAAGTGAACCAATTTCAGAAATATCTGGTTGGATGTGGGATCACTACGCTAAATCAGTGCCAATGTCAACATATCTTGTAGCTTTTATGGTTTCTGATTTTGTTAACGTGAGTACTACTGTTCCTGAAACTGGTTTGCCAATGAATATATGGGTCCGGAATGATATGGTAGAGCAAACAGAATATGCGAAAAGTATCGGACCAAAATTGTTGAGATATTTTGAAAAGTATTTTGGGATTGAGTTTCCTTTGCCGAAGATAGATTTGGTGGGAATTCCAGATTTTGCTGCAGGGGCAATGGAAAACTGGGGATTGATAACGTTTAGGTAAAATAAAAAATTGTTTGAAAATTTTAATAGGATTATGTTCAGTTGAACATTGTGTATTTTGATTAATTTGAAGGGAGTCAGCTTTGCTAAACGACAAGAATAATACACCTGCCTCTTCTAAAGCCATTACAGCTCTTACGGTAACTTTACAATCATGCAATTTTTGAAACAACGCATTGGTTCTTAATAAATTAATCAATACTTTGAATTTTTAGATTATTCACGAGCTTGGCCATCAATGGTATTTTTTTTAAACGAAACTAAAAATTAGAAGATTGAATTACTTATCTAAAAATACAAATAACTTTGTAAAACTTGAAGGTTTGGGAATCTAGTTACTCCAAAATGGTGGAATGATCTGTGGCTCAACGAAGGGTTTGCAGCATATTTGGAACTTGTCGGAGCGGATTATGTAGGTTTTGTCAAACGTTTTTCTGGATTGAAGATTTTTGTTAGGATAATTAATAAGTTTCGATTTATATATTTAGATTCACCCGAATTGGAATTTTATCGATTTTTTTACCCTTACAAGAATACTATTTGCTTTTAGGCTTGATGCATTGGAAAGTTCCCATCCGATTTCTGTTCCAGTGAATAATCCTAACGAAATTACCCAATTATTTGATAAAATTTCTTATGCAAAGGGTGCCACGATATTACGAATGATGTCTCACTTTTTGACCGAAGCTACTTTAAAGAAAGGACTTCAAAGTTACCTTAAGAAATACTCCTATTCATCTGCTGATCAAGATGATTTGTGGGAATCTCTAACAGAACAAGCTCATGAAGATAAAACTTTAGATGAAAAAGTCTCCGTGGATGAAATTATGAATACTTGGACATTACAAAAGGGTTATCCCGTCATTGAAATAACAAGAAACTATCAAGAAGATGTTGCGGTTTTTAAACAATTTAAGTTTCAAATTGAACATAATCAGACCTTATCCGCAAGCTTGGATTATAGATGGTGGGTTCCTGTAACTTATGCATCGAAATCGGAGAATTCTAATTTTTCGATCACAAAGCCCAAGTTTTGGTTAAATAAAAACCAAAAGTCTTTAGTTGTCAATGTTCAATGCGATTCATCTAGTTGGCTAATTGCAAACGTTCAGCAAACTGGGTTATATCGCGTTAACTACGATCTTCGAAATTGGGAAATGATTAGAAATCAACTTTCCACAAATCCTGAAGCTATTCCAAAACAAAACAGAGTGCAAATTCTTGAAGATGTTTTAAATCTTCCAAGAGCTGGTTTACTTGATTATAAAATTGCTTTAAATATGGTTATGTATTTAAAGGATAAGGAAAACGAGTATTCACCTTGGCTTGTGTTTTTGAGTAATATGGAGTATCTTAGAGATATGCTGGCTAAGTCATCGGCTTGGGAAATGTTCCAAGAGTTTATGCGAGATTTGATTGATAAACAATATAAAATGGTAGGATTTACGAAGAAACCGGGCGAAGAAGACTCGATTTGGGCGGGTATTTATAGAAATGCGGTTATAAAATGGGCTTGTAGTATGGAGAACCAAGATTGTGTTCAAAAAGTGGTCCAGTTATTTCATGGTTGGATGGGTACCTCGAATCCAGACCAGAACAATCCGTAAAATATTTAATTTGAACTTGAATTATTTAAAAATAATATCATTATTTATTTAACAGTTTTGGGTTTTTTCAGAATTCCTGCAGATATTCGAGCAAGTGTATATTGTGAAGCGATTAAGCATGGTAACAGAAAGGAATGGACTTTTCTTTGGGAACGATATCTGAAAGCAAATGATGCTGGTGAACGTAAAATAGTCATAAAAAGTTTGACATGTTCCCAGGATCCTTGGATACTAAATAGGTTTTTGAACTGGTCGATTTCGGAAGGATCGGGTATAAGAAAGCAGGACGGAACTGAGGTGTTTAAAGGCCTAGCTGTGGAAGATGTAGGCAATTATGTGGTATTCAACTTTATTCAAGAAAGATGGATGGATTACCAGAAATAGTAAGTATATAATAAACTGGATATAAATATGTTTTAGTAGTTGCAAAAAATAACCAATTTCAAATATTTATTGAAATGGGTAAGTTTTCAAGGCGGAGTTCCGGGTATGCTTGATTTAATGACTCATCTTCCTAAAAAGCTGAACACATTTGATGAACTAAATAAGGCAAGTGACACAAAGCTTGGAGATTCGTATTCTTGTTGTATAAATGTAAGTTGTGAAATTGTTTTTGTTTTGTATAGCTTGAAAAACTACGAGAAACTTATAAGGATCATCTTGGAGTTACAAAGAGAATGGTAGACCAAGCTGTTGAAATTACACAAACCAACTTGTTTTGGATGCAGAGAAATTTCGATTCTCTGAACAATTGGCTACAGAAATATAATAATAATAGTTAAAATGTTAAATAGATCAAAATAAATTTCTTTGTTAAATAATAACAACCCCCTCGGATTATATAAAATATTTTTAATATTAAAAACTGCTGTCGCAGTATATTTAGTCGTTATTGTAACATAGATATGCTAAATTACTCGGTATTTAATTTCATTTAGGAATCGGTATTTCTTAGAATTCAAATATTTAACAATAAAACAAATAATGAAATTGTATCAACAAATTTTCTGTTCACAATATTTTTTTTCGTTGGGCTAAATAACTTCAAGTAAAAATGATTTTAGAAAAAATATTTATATTAACTTTTACCTTATCTACCTTGTTTAATTTATCATATTGCATAGCTGGTGGTCATTTTACAAAAATTGGAGAAGCCCCATACCATGTTCAAGTTCGATACCTTGAGAATTACGCTTGTGGTGGAGCTTTAATACTAGCAGAGGGTGGTAATCAAGTAGTATTAACGTCTGGAAAATGTGTTACTGAAACAACAAGAAATAAACTAAAAGATCCCGATAAGATGACTGTTGTAGCAGGTCGCGTCAAACTAAATGGGGTACATGGCTTCGAACAATATCGTCAAGTTACCAAACTTGAGAGACATCCCAAATGGGAACGCGGGGGCAAAGGAATTTTGAAAAACGATTTGGCAATTTTACACCTTGCGTCAAATTTTGACCAAAACCACATAGTTCAAACTATTGAATTGACTAAACATGAGAGCAAAAATCCACTTGGTTATTTGATCATTACTGGATGGGGACAACAAAAGCCAAAGGATCCAAATCCTTCAGAAGTTTTGAAAATTGCACAAATTGAATCAGTGTTTAATAAAGACTGTAATGATGCATATGCCTGGACAGATTTGGGAAGAGTTGTTTCTAATAATTTGTTGTGTGGGGGGAGAATTCGAAATAAGAAGTATCAGGTAAGGTGACGATTTTTCGTCGATAATAAATTTTTCCTCAAATTAATGCTAATTTAAACCTTATTTAATCATTCTTAAATAGGGACCATGTCTGAGTGACAATGGAAGCCCGGTTACAATTGTGGAGAATTTTACACTGTATCTTGTGGGTATTTACAGTTTTCGATATGGAGGTAAGTACAAACCTAAATCTATTGGTTTTCAAGATATTTTTATTAGAAAAGCTTATATTTTGTATTTTTTCTTCAGACTGTGGAAATCGCTTTCAACCAGCTTTATTTGCTGATTTATCATTTTATCAAGCCTGGGTAAAGGAAACTTCTAAAGGCGTAAAAGGTAGGAAGATTGGCTTTGATAATGACAATGATGATGGTGATGACGTATCACCAGTAGAATCGGAAGAACTGTCGGGAAAAAGTTTTCGCGAAGATTGGTGGCGTAGTGACAAACGGAAATAAAGCCTTTACTATTGTGCTTCTATAAAAAAAATGATGGCATCTCTAATAGACAAAATAATAAAATATTGATATGAGCATAAATAATTTTTTTTAGAATTGTACCATTCTCTTCATTTAATTGTGTGTTGGTGAATCAATTTACTGTAGCAACTTTCATTGTAGCCTTATTACTGATGTAATATATTGTTCTGTTCTCATTTTTGCAAATGAAACTCATCAAACGTGTTTATTAGAGCTGTTCAAATGGGCAAACATTTTACGATTTCAAGTTAAGACGTATCAAAATATATCATACATTAAACTAGAATGCAATTTTACCACATGAACATTATTCCTAATAAATACATGTCATAAAATGACAAATTACGTCACGTCAAGAATGTAAGTTTCTAAATACATTTGTGTCATGGTAATCCAAATAATCTCAAGGAAATTTTGTTTAACCATACAAATCTATTGAACATAAATACTGCTTGGAATTATTTTTTAAGCTTGAAACGAAAAGGGAAGATTTCAACAAGGCATTGTAAACGCGAACTATGTTGTGAGCAACTGATCATCATAGTCATTTTGCTCTCATGTTTTGCTCATATTATACATATTATATCATCATCATAGCTGAATTACAGTAGCTTGATTATGCATTTTTGCATCATGCCTTTAATGCTTTAAGGTCTAAAAAATAAACTGTGAATATCCTTGAAGTATAAGCGGCTGGTTGCTGATTGGATCTTAAAATAGAAGATTTTGATGAAACCTTACAGCCGTACTTATTTTAACTAATTTTTAAACAAGTAAACTTGATCAAGCTTATAGTAGTTTTGAGATTTTACTAACCAGAGCATTCACAAGGAAGTTTACCAACTTGTGTGTCAAAATTTAAGTTGCACATATTCAAATAGTTTTACTAAATAGTAATAGAATAGCGAATTATTCATCATTATTTTAATGTGCTGTTTTTATTGTTTGACTGTCTGCATCAAAATGGACCTAAGTAAAATACACGTTTAAGGAAAAATATAGAAAATATGAACTATTATATTTTTAGATAAAGTATAATTGATGAAGATAATTTAAAATTTCCAATCATAGCTGTTTTTTTAAAGTACCACCCTTCTGCCTGCATAGATATTTACGTAATCTAAGAAATGGGTGCTAAAAACGTATTTCGGTTTTACATGAAGAGGTCGTGTACTTGTATTTAAAAACTCTATAGTATTCTTAGAATAGTTCAGGTACAAAATTATTTTTAACAGAAAGTACCCTTGCTTTTGTTATATTTATTTTAAAAATATCACGTCAGCTTAAAAACCCATGTTTTATTTTTTTAAATTACATGGAAGTAGTTTTTGTACAATGTCTTGTTGCATAAAATATGATTTTAGCAGATTTAAACTTTCAAGTGAAAACATACTTTATTTCTTATTCACTATGCAGGAAACAAGTTTAAAGGTACAATCGCGTGCAATAAATATTTTATGAGAACAATGCAGGAAAAAAATCGACTTTCCAGAAAAAAACTTGTAACCTAAATTAACATGTCAGAATCTATTTCGAGTAATTTTTCGACATCGGAATGAAAGTTATAAAATAAGTCTATAAAAATATATATGTAAGACCAAGAACAAAGGCTTCTCAGAAAAAAGTATTCACGTAACAAAATAATTTATCGCTAAAAAGGTGTGCTTGGTCTAAATCCTTTCGTTATAAAATCAAAGTTTCCGGTTGCAATAAAAAATTCTCTTTTTTTGAGACCAATCTTTCATAAGTTTCTACTTGAGAAGAAACGACATTCAAAATGTTCACAGATCAAATGGCAAAACGTGTAATATTTATTATTTCATTTCTTAACAAACTCCATATAATTCCTTTCAAAATTAATCGTGTAGAAGGGAAATTTTATGTCGATTTCTGGTCACACTGTACAGTAGCCCACGCTTTCCTCTGGAACATTTGCTATGTAACAGTTCTTCTCCCCGAAAATCTGTACCACCTTCACGCCACTCAGCAATTTGATCAATTTAACTTTACTGTCTCAATTTGGATATGTGGCCTAATTGTAACATTTTGTTTCGGCGTTATTGCCATTCGACCTTACGGAATTTGTCAGCTACTAAACGCCACTTTTAAATTTCTTTACGATTTCCCTAAAAAATTCATACCAGATCATGAGTTAAATCAAAATGCCAGATTGAACCAAATCCTTGAGTATCTCATGTTCACCGGATTTTGTGGCTGTACTGGATTAGGTGGAATAATTGGTTTAGATAGTTTAATTCGTCCGAATTCTCCACCGTATTTATTATATCGTGTTGACGAACGATTTATCTCATGGCCTTTGCAAATTTTAGCTAGTGTTTGGTTTACCAGTTTTGCTATGGGATGCACAGGAATGTTTGGTTTTATGACATACAATTCAATGTTATTTGGATACTACTACTTAGGTATAATTAAAAGAGAACTGCGACCAGGTAGATCGTCATATAAAACAATTGACTCCTTAAGATCCAACCCTGAAAATTTAGTACGAACGTGGCGGTCCTTGCAACTTTTAAACCTTGCCTTAAATCAGGAGTTGTTCTGTAACTGTTTAATATTCATACAAGCTTTATTTACATTGGTAATTAATTATGTTTTGTGTTGTGACCTTAAAATATCAGTGGGATGAAATTGGAGTCATTGTGAAACTATTTTTAATAGCATTTTCAACAGTTGCGTTTATAGGTTGGTCATGTTTTCTTACATTAGGTGGATATTTATGGAAATGGAGTGATCAAACTATAAAAAGCTGGAAAAAACAGTATTGGAACATTAAAAAGGATTGGTTGTATGTTAAAAAGTTTAAGAGAAGTTGTAAACCATTATATTTGGCGGATGATAGAAGGTATATTTTAAAACCTGTAACGGTTCTACTATTTGTGAGAAAGTTAAGTCAGAATATTGTAAGGGCGATGGTAACTTATAGTAAAATGGCAGGTGAAAGGTAATTATTAAAATATTAGTTTGACGTTCGGTTTGTGTTGAAGTTTGGAAGTGATTTAGTTATTCACTGCAAAAATTGTAAAGTTTTTTTATAAATATTAATAAATTTTTGAAGTTACAGTCTTTTAATTCCTACACTCATACACATGAGCGTGGATTCAGTAATACATATCGATTCTCTTTTTGTCTTTGCTTTCATTAATTATACAAGTTTTTGTTTATTTTAAAGCTGACACTAGGATATTCAATTCAACAGTTTGTATTGGGCCATATAATAAATAATCTAGCTCGTTTTAATGTTAATGTCAACGAATATTTACATTGGGTACTATGGTTTAACTGTGGAAATCGTAAATTGTTTTATTTTAGGAGCCACAACTTCGGACATTTTCATGTTTCAATATTCAAAGAATCTACAAGTTGGTGGATATGTAGCTTAAGTTAACTTATCTAAAAGTAAATTGAGGGCAAACAGGCGCTTTAATAGGTTATAAGTAGGGAATGATAAATAGGGACCCGGGTTTGTTCGTGAACTTTGAAATTTTTTAAGAGAAACTCATGAGTCTCATGAGTAAACCCGGTAACTCAAGTTTAACATTGCCGTTTATGGCAATCCGTGGAAAATTTTATTTTTTATTTTTATTTGAATTTTTTCTCTATATTTTGGTTACATGGTGATGTATACAAAATCATATTTAGAAAAGTACCGGGTAGCTCATTGAGCTTATCGAGTCTGGCAGCATAGCGAACTCATGAGTAGCTCGCTGAGTTTCAGACCGCTATGAGAACACTAGTTATAAGCAAAAAAAATAAATGTGTACACAAACAATTTAAAATAAAAAGTAAAAATTATTTTGTTTTTCAAATGAAAAACAGAAGTTGAATCTTATTAAATTTTACGAAAACAATAAATATTATTCCATGTTTTTATGATCGCTTACCAAATAAATGATATTAAAACGAAGTTTAAAAACATCCAACCTTAAAGTTTTCATGCGGCTCAAACACAATAAACAAGCAGGTTGTTGAATAAATAGAGCAACTTATTTTCTTCATTACAAAACTTATTTTCTACTCGATCATCAAGATTACAATTTACGGTCACGATTAAATTATAGGAAATATTTATCAACTTTATGTTCTTTTCATCGAAATAAATCATGTTTTGTCTTACAACAGCTCTGAACTTTTGAAAAATAAACTAAAACCACATGACATTTTTAGGCAGAAACTTTGAAAATAACAAACTGTCAATCACATATTTTGCTGACGTAGTTAGCATATGTGTTAGGCAAATAAATTCAAAGAAATACTTGAATAATCTACCACCGTATAATAAGGTTTATGATAGGTTTTGAAATAAATATTACACTTAGTAATCGAAATAATATAATAATTAATAAATCTTTGAAATAATCGTTCACATCTTAATTAAACTTTCTAAAATTTCTCATATTAATAATATTTATCAAATTTGCAATGTTTAAGTTCTTTACAATTTATTCATTTAATTTATCTTGGTGTCCAGAATCTTCTGAAAGCAAACAGTATTTTGCTACTTCTGTTTTGTCATTAAATATTTGCCATGCTTAGTTAGGTATAACACTTTAATGTCGACACAGGATTTTTTTTGTAATATATTAGTTGGATTCTAACTTCGAGAAGTTCAACAATTTCCAGTTGTGTACCACTCCATATTACCATTAGGTAAATTTATTGTATCAGAATTTCGAGTCTCCCAATTGTGAACTTTCACTTTGTAAGTTTCGCACCAAATTATTATATTCTGGCTCTTAAAATTTTTACAATCCTGGTCCGACTTCTTTTTTTTTTGTAATTCAATCAAGTTTAAAAGACAAAAAAACCATTTCCCTTCCCAATTGCATGTACTGTTGAGTCTACAATGCCCTTCAACATTATTTGGGTACTTGAAGGTGCCTTTTCCTGGGTCAGTTCGAGAAGCCTACTCTTTGCTGCATTTGCAAAGAGACTCACATTTCTACTCAACTACATCGTTTGGTATCTTATGACAGTTTATGGATACAGGCTTCTTGTTGACTTGCTGACTGATATATTACTGTTTTTTTCTTATCAGCATTTAGTTAACAGGTAACTGCAACAATTGTCCAAACAGTACATAAACTTATGCAAAATATATTTAAAAAATTATCAATGTTTGGCTTACAAAAATATTTCTAAATGTAGAATTTTTTTAAATTCAATGAATGGATCATCTAAAATAATTGGACAAAATTTGTCAAGATATACGGCACGAAATTAAATTAAATCGAGCAGTTTATGTTCTAGTGGAAAAATAAAATGAATCATTTAAATTTATGCTGTTTGGAGTATTAATTGCTGGTGGAGTATCACAAATAATATGCGTCATTGGTCTTATTTGGCAGCCGACATGGAATTCACTTCATATTGTGCTAAACCTATTTTTTTACAGTGAGTATGATAACAGTATTGATAATTCTGATAATTTATGGGTTTGCTGGTGATTTTCATGCGTCATCGGATAAGCTTTTGTGGAACTTGAAGGACAAAAATGTTCTAAATGGACAAACAATAAAAGAATATAAATTCAGAAAAAAGTATTTTTAGTCGTGTCATGTAAACAAGATAAAGTTTAGTCTGTCAAATTTTATTGAGAAGAGGACGTCGCCAATATTTCAACTTTTTTGTGTCAATCGAGCTATTTATCTGCTTTTAGTAAAGAAATGATAAGCTCTGTGGTTGGAAAACCCCAATGTTTAAAATATTTCTCAAAACATAAAAATCTAGTGTTACCTATTTGCCCATGGGTACTACTGAAGCAAACGTTTCCAGAATAAAATAGGTTCTAAAAATTAAAACAAAAAATTGCAAAAAGCTCTTAGTACTTTTACAACTATAGTCCAATTGCTATCGATCAGAATATTGGTTTAAATCAAT
>JAQIWN010002266.1:0-16537 GCA_034699025.1 Entomobrya cf. arborea Gr-Col-00668 | reverse complement strand
TTTGTAAACACACTTGACGTAATTTGCTAAATAAACCATGAAAAACGTGTAAATGTGTGGATAATGACTGGATGGTGTGCAAAATGATTATATGCCTTGCACACTGGACCAAGACAACACATTTTTTCTGTATCCGGAATCCGGATTTATTCGCAAATTTTCAAACTTTGTATACATCCGTTTCAATTTTCAATCGCAAAATTATTCTTGAACTGATCCTGACCATTTATTTCATTTTTTTAAATATCCATGTCATGATTTTTGTATAATAAGCTGCTATAGATATGCATTATGATTTTATGGCAATCTGTTGAAAAGTGAAAGAAAATGAAAGGTTTTGCATTTTTGCGCATCGTAATCGTAACGATATTACCTGCTGATCAATAAGATGAGTAATCTTTTTAAAGGGGGAGGATCGATAAAAAGTGATTCATATTATTACTCCCAACTCATTTTTTTGGATTGTTGGATCTAGACAAGCCATTAGTTATTTATTACGACCTTTACGATTTTTAAAGCAAAAAATCAAACCAAATCAATTTACTAAACATAAAATAAAGGCAGGTTTTTTATATTAAAATAGTTTATCTAATTTGTAAATCTGATCTTCAGGGAAAATCCCTACCGTTAATTTAAGTACTTTGCAAAAAAAAAAAAATGAAATTGATTCTATATTTTTATGGTTTAAAAATCCTGGAAATAGTTTCGATGATCTTAAGCCGCAAAATTAATGCTCATTTTTTTAAATAGGAAAAGAGATAATGTTGGGTAGGTAAATCAAATCAAGGGACGCTGTGAAGGTGACAGTGACAGTGAGATACCCTGCACATTGCATACCTGCTGTTAAGAATGTTACATGAGTACCCCGCGGCTCTAGTAAAATTGCATGTGTCCCTTAAATTTTTTTGGGTGATGTGATGTGATAAGATATGATCAGATCACTTTTAAAACAATCAAATGTGCAATGTGCAATGTACATGATATCTTTTACATTGTTCACGTGAGTGAGTGAAGAAGATCATTTTTAATTCTACACCTTGCCATGTATTATACGTGAGTCTATAAGAAAGATAAGTGAACTGAAAATAATTGTTATTATCTAATCACGAAAACGTATCAACAATCAAAAAATCAACTAAATTTTGCATTTGACCGTTGTACCTACAAAAATAGACTAATTCACGCAACCAAACACAAAAAAATTGTAAAAGAAAAGGATGATCAGTTCATGATTACATGGTATGGTGTATTGAGAGATGAGTTTCGAGAACATTTTTTTTTTGTTGTAGTCTGGTTTGGTTTGTTTAAGAAAGAGAACTAAATTATTCCATCCGGCAAAGAAAAACAAACCATATAATTACCATTTTTATGAGGATAAAGGACACCAAGTCTATTTGCAACTTGCAAATAATGTAGATGATGATAACAATCAGTGTAAAAAAAATTAGGTGGAGAAGATTATGCTTTTTGTGTACAAAAAAGGATTGATAATGATTCAAGATGGGTCATCTAGAATTTAGTTTTTATATAAAAATCGATTGGGATTCCTTTGTCTACCCAAAAAAGGATAAGGATTTTTAATGGATTAAAATTGGTGGTCGGCAAAATGACAAACGTAATCAAAGATTATTGCAGTTGTGACCTTGAGAAATTAGGGGAAGTTGGTAAACAATCAGATTAGGTATCAAGTTCTCAAATAGCAAATTGGGGAAAGATGAAACATGGTGATTTTTTGCTGATTTGGTGACTGATTACGGTAGCTGTGATGGTGTTTGTAAAAATTATTTTCGAAAAGAATGCAGATTTCTTGATTGTTATGATTATGAATATTAAGGAAATAAAGCTTTTTGGAGAAAGGATTTTTTTAGTTTTTCTTTTTATAGGACACTGTTTTTTAATCTTTTTTATTCGAAGAAACAAAAGAACAGAACAAGAATAATTTTTAAAGCGTTTTTTTGTGTGTTTACAAAATATGTATAATAATTACACGCATTAATTTTGAAACTGAAAAATAGAAGACAGTACTTGAGAATCACGTAGTATTTTTTTACATTAAAATTATTACTAAATTTTATCTAACAAAATTATTAACTAGTTTAAAAAAGGGTTTAACCACGTCGTGGTGCACTTCCACGGGCTGGTTGTCTAGCTGCTGGGGCAGCTGGGGCTGAGGATCCTCCTCCGACTGGGGAAGGTGGAGTTGGCAAATGGGCTCCAGATGGCTGGAATCCATTTTCGTCAGCAATGTACTCAACACGGATGAGTTCTCCCTCAGGGCTAAATATTAATGAAGAAAATAAATAAGTTAATACTTCAACATTTTGAATGAGATTTTATATGGTTGTCTTTTTACCTGTAGTATTGGTATGATCCTTGAGCAACTTGGATAGGATCTTCATTTCCGTTTGGCTTCAAGTATCCACTTTCCTCAACTTGAGTACCATCACTGGTTTCCCAAAGGTATCTGTAGGTTCCATCTCCATTGTTCTCGGATTCGGAGCGAATGATGAGAATCTCATCTCCTCCCTTCTGGGGAGCAGCCACACTCAAGCCAGCGAGGCACACAACAGCAGAAATAACAAAGAACTGTGAAATAATTAAAAAATAACAATCACTTTAAACAAAAGATGCAAATTACAATACCCACATTTTTTTCTTTAAAAAATTCTAGAACAAAAAAATCTAGAAATTGATTCTTCCAAATCAACACACACACATTCAAACACACATGCAACCAAATACACTCATCACACCAAAAAAAATTAACCAATTTTTAATTCAAAACACTTCAACAGTTCAATAAATTTCTCGTTATCCCCCAAATTTGGAATTATAACTTGTGTATCACAAAAGAAATATCACAAACTTTTTATTTTAATTCAAAAACTCACAGATTTCATTTTCGCTTCTTTTTATGGAAGAGATTCCTCCTGATTTTTTTTGGTAAAGTTGAGTTGGTGTTGTTTTTGTTGGCGTGTTGAGATTACGAACCAATTGTTCTGACTGAAGATTCCTCCAAATGACCCGTCCCTTTTATATGATGATTAGCCTACCACTCCACGCTCACCAGCGTCGCCACAGCAGGTCGGTTGTCATTCCACAAAAAAATACATTATATTTTTGGTCTCAGAATGTGCATCATCTTCACAATATTTTATCTGATATTCTCTTTCATGATAGTATTTCATCACAATTAAGTCATCCAATTTGTATGAATATAGTGAAAAAAATGAACGTTAAATATAAAATATGCATACTTGCAAACCAACCAAGAAGAAGAAGATATGTAGTACAAGAAAAAAATAGATCTATAATAATATCTATAAAAGATAAATATACACAATCACCACCAATGTTAGTTGATGATGATGACCTTACTAACTTGGTGGACAACAGAGCGAAAAAAATCAAACAAAGTTGTATACAAATAAAATATTATAATATAATAGGCAGATGAGCTATATAAAGTGCACACGGCACACACACATGAATGAATTACTTAAATGAAGCATCAGTAGTAAAAAAAGACCATAACGGTTAATAACGACCATCATGATCATCTTCGGATGAACACGAAGACGAAGAAGAAGATGATACAATGCAAAACAGATATGGTTAACCAAACTATCAAAAGCAAGGAATAATTGATAACAAAGCAATTCACAAAACGTTACATTCACATTTTTCCACAATTTAATAAAAACAAGCATAACATTTTCATCATGATGATCATCTTCATCATCAGCAATCAACAAGGATGATATTTATAAACTCAACTGGTTTTGCTGTTGTTTATGTCATGCCACACATGTAGGCACAGTCAAAAGTTTAAGGTTTTCAAAGGGTACCCCAAACCACACCATTATTCCATGATGATAATGATGTGGATGATGCCTATCTAAAATATACAATTATTTTGGAGTTTTGAGTGTTTTTTTAAAGTTGTGGATTTTTATTTGGTACGTTTTCTTTTAAAAAATGCAGATATGCTTGTGTATAAGTCTATAAATGTGCATTATGGACTATTGGATAATTGATAATATATCAGAGGTAAAGCAGAAGCAAAGCAGGTAAAGGGCAAAAGTTTATGAAGATGAGTTGTCACATCATCCAATCACCCTTTTCTGCCTCTGTGCCTACTATTATTATCCTTTATTACTTTATTCAGTAGACAAGCTTTTTTTGGGAAAAAATTAATATGAAAAATATTATCATGATGAAAAATCAAGTTTATGTACAATATCTTTCAAGAATATAATATTATTCAGCAATAAAGAAGCACCTCATACGTCATAATTAATAATAAGGTGTCTGCATGCCGAAGAAGACTTGAGACGAAGAAGATAGATAAAATCACGTACAATATTGGACATATTTTTAAGAAGATTTTTTTTTTTTGCTGAAGAAGATAAGAAAATGAGAAGTTGATAAATATAAAAATAAGTATATAAAAGTATGGATGATATGAATTGATGATTGAACTGGTAGTAAATATTTAATGGTAAAGTACATGAAAACATTTAGGCACGTTTTTCGTTGATAGGGTTGAGTTGAGATCATGATGAGGATGATGTCTTCTTTGAAAAAAATTAAGAGGTTCGTAATTATTGAAGGTGGAGGAGGATGAAAGTAAGGAAAAAGATGGGTTGGTAAAATAGCACAAACTAGCAAAATAAAAAAGTTGGAGATTATCTCATCACGAGTTAATGAAAAAAGGTGGAATTAGCCAAATAGGCTTCCTTTGCAATTTTATTTTAAATACCGGTAACTTTTGGAGCTACTGTTTAACTCTACTAGGCTTTTAAAGTTGCCTAGTTTGTGAAATCATTTTATTACCTATATAAAATGATTAATGAAGTAGTAACCTTTCCAATTGTTAATTTCTCTGTACGGCAAGAAAAGTAGTAAAGGTATTGAACTTAATTTTTTAAAAATCCACAGGTAAGCTTAAATCCCAAAAATATTAAGTTTTTCTCGTTTATTTTCTGTTTTCAAGTTTAAAATTTAATTTTTATCATTCCAATTCAAATATGCTTAGTAATTTATGTGATAATTTTTGTGTGAGAATCAATATTTTGTAAACATGTTTATTGGGCGTGTCATTATAAAACACTTTTCATTTAAAATTTTACATACACAAAAATTGATTAATTCAGATCAGTTATGACTGTTGGCTGTAGATCAGTTGAAAAAATTTGAAAGCTATGTCCGCCCAAAATGTTCTTGCACGCTTTTAAACAGATTACAAATAGCGTATACTGTCCTTTTTCCATTTCATAAATTGATATCATAAATGCATTGAGATTTTTTTTGTGACAAGTCATGTTTTTTTTCTGGGGTGAGTTAAGACAATTTGGTGAGAAAGTAGTGCAAAAGTGTACTAAAGTGAGTATTTTTTAAATGTTTTGGTAGTTTTCACTGTGTATTTTTTGTGTATTTAATTCAAAATACATATAACAAATAAATGGGGCAAACAGGAACAAAAAAAGTCTATTTAAAAGTCTAGTTTATTTTCTTTAGTTATTTTTTTTCTATTTGTTTAGTTAATCAGCTTAATATTGTCTTCCTCTTGGACGGTTGCTTCCTCGGGAAGGTTGTTGTTGTTGCTGCTGTCCAGCGTAGATAAGGTCAAGAGCTCTCTGGATTTCAGCTGGAACTGGAGGTGGGGTTGGGAGATGGTCTCCAACGGGCTGGAATCCATTCTCATCAGCAATGTAGGACAAACGGATGAGTTCACCTTCAGGACTATACATTTTATCCAATTTATAAAAATTATTAGAATTCAAGTTAACAAGCTACTTTACTTCAAAAACATAAAAGTTGTCTTTTGTACAAACCTGTAGTACTGATAAGATCCTTGGGCAACTTGAATTGGTTCATCATTTCCGTTTGGCTTCAAGTATCCACTTTCCTCAGCTTGAGATCCCTCGCTAGTTTCCCAAAGATATCTGTAAGTTCCATCTCCATTATTCTCAGATTCGGAGCGAATAATCAAAATCTCTTCACCCCGGGGTCCAGTAGCTTGGGACGAAGTGATTTGGGGTCTCCTTGGCCGGCCGAATTGGGCAGCAGCCAAGCACACAAGACAGGAGAAGACAATCAACTACAAAATAATCACAAAAACAAAACACAATCAATTTTTCACACTTTTCAATCAAAAAATACTTTTCTTAATACTCCAGCACAGTTCCAAACAGTCACCATCACCAAAAAACACACAAAATTCCAATCACTTTCTTAAAACCAGTTTTAACCCTTTCTCAACCAAACCACCAAAACTAAAAATAATTTTCAGAATTAACAAATTCAACTCACGGTTTTCATGATTTTAACTTTTTTATCCTCCTTCCAAAAAGAAACTCTGTTGAAATATATATTTTTTACTTCTTGTTGCTTCCAAAAGTAAGACTATTTCAACGATGATGAGTCCTCCTGGGATGACCGTTCCTTTTTATATGAATATCGCAATCCCCGCCAATAGGCATATCATATCACGTTTCGTATGCCATTTGTGATACAAATACATAATCCTATTCTATAATATTGATATTGGTGGAGTCTTCATTTTTTTGGTGGAGTCGAGTCGAGTCTCCCATATTATTGCTCTGCTTACAAATATCAAAAATTCTAACATAACAACACATACCACGCCATATCCCAACACAAGTTTTCTTGACTTGTCTAAGATTCCTTTGCACTATTTGCATTTTTTTTGCATCCTCCTCATCACATCACATTGTCATCATCATCATCACCACCGCCATCCTCCTCCTCAGCACCTTACTTTCCTTTTCACTATAAAAAAAATTCAATCCTGTATACTTTACATTTATCTAACATTACAGCTCCTTCTTTACTTTCGTCTACTTTTCAACATGATCCTTCTCATCATCATCATCCCAATCATCATCCTGATTATTTTAATGGTCTATATAGAAAAAAAATATATAGTATGGCATATCCTACCCTACCGTAATACAATAATCGTATTGTTTATAAAAAAAGAGGGTGCCTTCTGATTCTCTTTCTTGGCTTGGCTGACTGAATTGACGATGACGACTGGGTTGCCATCATTCTCTCATCCTCATCATTTTTCTTTCAAAGTTGTAAGGCTTACATGTTCAAAGATGATGATGATGAAACGTTAACTAACAGCAGCACGATCATAATCAAAAGTAAAACCCCTCCTGGGTAATAATGTTGGTCTTGAAGACATATCAAGTCGAAGTCAGTCGTTGGCTAGTTTGATTTTTTGGTATGTGACTTGACTTGCCTTTTGCGTTTTTGTCTTAAGCTCTTTACCTGCTTTGTAGAAAGCAAAACTGAGGCATGCGCATCATGGAATAAATTTTCAGCATATTTTTTTTGGCAATGAACAATAAGTAGGCATGGCGTAGCCCATAATTCCCATAAAAAACAAAAGAGAACAAAATAGTTTTTTTTTGAATAGTCATATAGCCCACCACCACCACCACCTTGTACTGTTTCCAATCTTGAATAAAAATCTTGTACACAAGATGCACCAACAACGTAAAAACAAACTTTTAATGTTGATCCCATCATCGTCATCATTATCAAAAGATAGTTGTAGTTTATATGATGATATGACATGTGATAAGTTCGGAGGAAAATTACAAGTTGTAAAAACTAAAGTCATCGTGCAAGATAACATAATGTACTTTTTAAGCAGGTATTGCAGATTTGCAATAACAGAAATAGAATAAAAAGGAGATGTACACTCCAATTCCACATTGTTCACGATTTTTTTTCTTCCCCTTCTCTACTAAACTAAAAATGTACACATAGTTTACAAACAATTTGTTGATTACCTTTGATTTTGATATAATGCGACTTAAATATGAAGATGACCTTTTCAAACTGCATTAAGCACTAAAAAAACATTTCAAACGTGTAAAAAATGCAACTGTAATGTGTTATCTTGCTGTGTGTTCTGTTTTTGTCAAGAAAGGGGAGTATTTTATTTTGTACATTTAATTGTCAAATTGTAGAAATTGGCATTCACACTTACTAAACTCATCTCCATCCCGTAAATGTTCACACAGATACTCAACAAATCAGAAAGTCAAGTCAGTGGGCACGCAAGGCAGGTAAGTTTTCAAGCACTTAAATTACCAAATTACACTTCATGATAGATGTAAGCATGTACATATTATTTACATACATTGAAAAAAGACGTTTACATGACATGACAAGTGCATCTCCAAAATGGATCATCCATCCCATTAGCCTCTGTCTGCTTTCTGCACTCTGCACAGTGTTAGCAAAAATGTGAGGATCACAAAAAATATAAAAATGTAGTAAACATAACATGGTCAATGTTGTTGCATTTTAGGAATTGGATCGTCTTCCTTTTACTTTGGAAGCTGAAATGCAATTTCATCAGATTAAGATAAGATTGAAAATATGAGAGAGAAGTAATGTGTAAGTCATGTAATTATAAGACATAAAGAAGATAAAGGTAACCTTTGTAATAATAGTTAAGTAACAATCAGCTTATTTATTTGCGTAAAGAAATGGTTCGCTTGATTCTAGATTTTTTTTTGGTTGATTTGATGATGAGATGCTTTTTTTGCAATGAAGTAATCAAACGGACCAGAGTAAAACAAGACAAGGGACAGGGACCCTTTTTGTGTAAGGTAAGGTGGTTGTGTACCAGAAAAGCACAATAAGTCAGCTATTAAAACTGCAACATCTCAGCAGGACAACAGCATCTCGCACACGACTTTAGAAAAAATAAGTTATGTAGCAAATACCTCAAAAGGACTTCTTCTATTTTTAACGTCATCATCGTCTTCATCATCATATCAACCCTTTCTTGTCGTTATTATTATAATCCGCTATCCGCCGATGGAAAGCATGTATATTTTACATATGCGATTTTATTTATGGCCATCAGAAAAGTTGACGGTGACGATGACTTGACTATGACGAACGGTTTTTTTGTTGTGTTGGTTGATGTATATTTTTTAAATAGTTATATAACGTTTTTGTTTGTAAGTATGTTTTGCATGGATGTGTATTCATTTTTAAAATAGACAATTTATCTTTTAAAAATGAATGCCCTTTTAATAGGCATATATACAAAGTGTTTACTAGTGTCATAATAATAATCCTTTTGCTATTATCATTATCAGCCATGCATAAAATAACGATATTGTCCAAAAAATTAAATGTTTTTGTATGGTCATGCTTTTTAAAAGAAAACTATATTATGAATTTATGATAATAGATGATGCGATGGCTATTATTTTAGAACGAGACTATATTAACATTTTTTGCATTACACACGTTTTTAAAATGAGAATCAAGTTGTTTGCTTTTAAAAAAAAGAAGAAGATCACGCATGATTTATTGCGTGCACACTACGCATGAATGGATTAGTTTGGGTGAATTTTTAAAATAATTGGAAATACTTTTTGGAATCCAATTTATTTTTTGCATAAGATTTGGGGGGAGAAGGGTCAAGTGTGAGTTGATTTTATTTCACAAACAGACGAGACATTTAGGTAGGTATTTTTTGTGCATACTTGCTTATATGATTAAAAAGGTAGATGTAATGATTTTAAAATAAAAATATGTGATGATGATATAAGTATAGAAGCTTTAGCGATTCTTGTAGTTTGCTGTTTGTATTGTTGTCATTTTTAAGAAGATAATTTGTGGGAAGATTATGCATATTAGTTTGTAACTTAGAGTGAGCGACTTGTCTCGTTTTCATTTTGTTTTAATGACGACAATTACATTAAAAATCAATGTAATCTGAACAATAACTAGAGACACATGTGTATAGTCAAGTTTCCCCATAAAAGTTAAATTCAAAATGATGAATCTTGTCTGCAAGCAGAGCCACAAAAACTTTTAAACAAAATAGTTTTTGTGCTAATCATTTTCTTTTTTGAAAAATGAACATAATCAATAGATACGCGTGCCTTGTGCGCTATGGAGTAACATGAAAGACAAATAAGTTATGATGCATTTTTCTTCACTCTTTACTACAAACAGCAAACTTGTGTGTGTAACCTTCTGATTTTTTTTAAAAAAAAGAAGAATAAAATTAATTGGAAAAATTACGAAGATGCTGTTGTTGTGGTATAAGGTGTAGGTACGCCCTTTTTGTGATGGAAGCCGAACCGCTGCTGCTCCAAGGGTTGGGTCAAAATCTAGGTCAGCAATTAAAAATTTTGCAGTAAACTTGATCCTGCTCGTTTTTTTAATGCAGCTCATTCTAAAGCACAATATATTCTATTTTGGTTGATCACATATTTTTATGGATAGTAATTTAATTTTCAAGAGGAACAAAATTATTATAAAGCTGTTGTTGTGGATTGTACTGCTAGTTCATACGTATGTGTGTGGAAATAATGAAGATTTTTTGGTTATTATGGTATAAATATGACCGAGGTTAATTTTTAACGGTCAAGAGAGTCATGATGATGTGGCGGAACGTATCTCCAAATTAAGCGGCTTGGATAGATGTAATTACAACACATTTATGTAATGTAACTTCATTAACTTCAAGTGCACGTTTTCCTAGTATCCATTGTTCTCAATTGATCACAATATTCACAATGAACAAAACAAGTTAAAATGCAAAATGTATGTAATTACAATCATTCCAGTTTCAATGATACTGATGATCACGATTAATTTTTTAAAATGTATATCAGGAAGCTAGTTCAGTTAGAAAATATGATAGGGAAATAAAATTAAAAATAAAATCAATAGACTTCGGAGCCAAAAACTTTCATTTTACTGAAATTAATATAATTTGAATTGGTAGAATTGACGGATCTGATCTAGTGGGACAATTATGCTGAGTAAATAATACACGATCGCTGTGATTGATTAAAAAGAATTTGTTGAAGTATTTGTTTGATTTAATAAGTTAAAATCGAAACATTTTTTATAGTGCTTGTCCTTGACCTAATTAACTCACTCGATCCGAAGTACTTTATCCTCTTCCAAACTCAAATTTTCCATAAAATGCCCTGTCATTTGTCATATATCATGACACAACATTTTATTAAACTGATAAAATTATTGGCAATTGTGTGCACCATCACATCACCATATTACCGATGACTCTTCATTGTTACCTTTTCAAAATGACAGGTGATCGATCACATCGGTTCAAATACAAAATGCAACATAATGTAATGTAATGCCTACACCACCCATAGCATGTCCCATAATCATTAGCATTTCAAAGTTTAATCAGTCCAAAAAACGGCATTTTACCAATAATCATCCTATAAAGGTATTCATTTACATGCACTTGCTCCCGTTCGTGATCATTTAAAACTTATATATCCCCTTGAGCAGTTTATTACACTACAAAAAATCCACGTATACCTATTACACACGCATATTTGCAAATAAAAATGCCTAAAAGCTATAAAAAGAAGTTACAAGATCAAACAATGCAGAAGAGATGCAGTGTCATCCATCGCCTCATGCGCGTCGTCGTCGTCAACAAAACATTTAATATGCAAGCAAATAAATTATACAATGCTTCAATTACCGTCATCATCACTGCAAAATAGGTACTTACACTTCCATACATTCCCTTATTTAATTTTTTTATGTTATAATAATCTTCTTCTTTTGTTGCTCTTCTCATGAATAAATGAACCATTTCAATAATAATTAGCTGATCCTCTTCTCCATACACATTTGCCATAAATACATACACGTAACAAAATTATCCATTCATAAAAATTATCATTGAATACCAATAAAAAGTAAAGACAATCATAAAAAACGATTGATCATAAAAGGACGGAGTTGATGAGACGATACTGCTTGTATGGTTTGTGTATAGACTTGCCTTTGATTATTGATCAATATATCCTGTCCTCTGTCCTCCTGATCACCATCAATCTATAAAAATTAATTTTTTTCTTTAACGAAATACCCATTTAATTCACTTTTGTTCTAATCTTAACCAATAATTTATCCTTTTAATAGTATATTACACTGATTTGGTTGCGTGTGACGTGACATTCAAAACGCTAAACAATGTTTTGTGGTCAATGCCTTTTTTCATGTTTATTACTTTATTGCCTTGTTTCAAAATAACAAAAGCGAAAAATAAAAAATTGTTTCAAGATCAAAACCAGCAATGTAATATGAAGATCATTATGACAAGCCTTAAAATATTTTTAATGATGATCATTTAATCATAATTGATTACACACATTTTTGTTCCATTGCTCCAGTTTAATTCGCACCATATATAAAACAGCTCATCTTTCTTTTTTGGAGGGGCCATCAAATAATTAGTTGAATAGATCACATCAACAAAACAAAATTAAACAAGCTAAGCTTAATTACAAAGCAGTGAGGGTAAACATGCAAGTAAATTAATTTGAATGGCAGTCAATGATACATACACACTACTCATGTGATAAAATAAAGGCCTAATTAATTGACATCCTAGTAATTTAAAAGGTTATTATTGATGATGCCAATCAATAAAAAAAGAAGATTCTTCTTTTCACACTCTTCACTGTTGACTTTGATATTCTGATCTGTGTTGGTGTCAAACTGGTGAGTTGACTTGAATAAATACATTAAAATCAGCCATGATGATATGATGATTATGAAAATTTAACCCTTTCAAAAGTAACCAATTATAATTTAGCGGCAAACACAGTGGAACAAATTACAAAAGAAAGGAATAAGAAATGCATTGCAAATTGGCTAACAATTACTTTTTTTTCTAATCATTAGGGAACACGGACAACGCAACGGTCGTAAATAAGCAGTGATGGTGTTTCTCCTCCTGCTTTGGAATTAAATAGAGCTTAATTAGTGGAACAATCTTTAAAAATTAAAAAGTATGACTAATCTTAATGACAAAACATGGCAAGCGTTCAAAAATATGTCATCGTATTTAACCGCAATGCATAAATATAATTTTGAAGATGCATCACATTTTTAAAGAATGCATCAACAGTAAAAAAAAAGTGATGATGACGATGACGATGATAACGATAACTGTTAAAAAACGCTGACGGTGGCGTCGTAAAAAAATGGCAAATAGCACACACATCTCTTCTTCTCATGTCAGATGACCTTCCTGTCAGTCAAGTCAACTTTGATATGAAAAGAGGAACCAAAAAACACACCTGGGCAACATATTAGCTTGTTTGTAATCAACTTTGGAATTAAGTTGATTGCGTTGATGGTGGTGGTGGCGTGGTTGTGTGCGGTCGGTTGGTAAAGTAATTTAATCTGATTAACATAATTACCAGACAAAATGCCAAGCCAGATAAAAAGGTAAGGAGATGAGATGCATATAAAAAGTAATGCGTAATACCTGCATTGTTACGAGAACAAGGTAAAAAGTCTAAATTTGGATGAAGGAAATTGAACAATGAACAAGGCAGTTTATATGCTTCATTTTAATTATAATTTTTCAAAGAAAGATGCACTTTTAGTACTCATTTTTTTAAAAAAAGGTATCCTTTAACAGTTTTTTAATATTATTTTTTTGGGAATACATTTATTATCATCTTGTCTGTCTTGTCTGGTCTTTGGTCTAGATTCTAGATTGCTGCGTATTATTGCGTGTGTGCGTGCCAATAATAATAGGATATTCCTTTAAAAAAATACAATTAATTATCATAAAGTTCCCATTGATCTTGATTGTGATGGCAGTAGTGGCCTTATACACATTATTTTTTTTCCTGCAATATGATAACTACAACTTTTCAAAAATATTAATAACTTTTTTATTATTTTCCTTCATGCGAGATATTTTATCATATTGAAGTTTACATTGGCGTAGTACAGTAGGTCCTTTAAAAACATTAATTTTCATCAAAGTTTACAAAGTTGAGACATTAAAAGATATTTAATCATTATGTTATCGTCCTGTCCGTCGTCAACAAAAAATAAAATTATGAGTATGATTAAAATTCTCCGTTTTTAATAACTATAAATGAGTTTATATCACGAACAATGAACAGAAAAATGGCTAATAAAAATGTTAAGGTAGACGAAA
Organism: Entomobrya cf. arborea Gr-Col-00668; assembly: GCA_034699025.1. Taxonomy (NCBI): domain Eukaryota; kingdom Metazoa; phylum Arthropoda; class Collembola; order Entomobryomorpha; family Entomobryidae; genus Entomobrya; species Entomobrya cf. arborea Gr-Col-00668. The sequence continues at coordinate 2,508 of JAQIWN010002266.1, read as the reverse complement.
GAAAAAAAAACTCATCTTCATCTCATCAGACATACAAAGTCAATCATGAAGAAAAACTTTAAAAAATGTCTAAATATTCAATCTCGATCATCATTATCATCATCATCATCATCCTCCTTCTCACTTTAAACAATTTTAATGGATTTTCATGCATTGAAACTAATAATTAAATCAGTGCTATTAGCTATATCATTATTATTTTTTACATTAATATTATTATTTTATTTCGTTTTAACCTTAAAATCCTTTAACTTCATTAAAAATCGTTTTACTCAAATCTATACCAAAGGCCATTTATCTTTTTTTAAATGCTTAAAAATAACACAAACAACTTTGCTGTCATAATTCTCCTGCTGATTTTCAACACAAATCACATAATCAGCCAAAAAGACTTAATCAGTCAGAATCTCAAGAAAACAATTATGTTCCAACCAAACCCAACCGAAATATCAGAGTCAAAGCCAACCCACCTATTTTTAAATAGCTAAAAAAATATAGCCAAAACTCACCAATTTTATCTTGAATATTATCAAGATGTTATTGAAATTTTAGGTGTTACTTTTGTTACTGCCTACTGCATTCATTTTATTACTAGTTTGATTTCATTATGAAAAAAAAACGCTGTACAGAGACTAAATAAGGGAGGGTCACTTCGTCTACCATGCCCCTTGATTTTCTGTTGAATAACAGCTTCAACTCGTTTTTTTACCCAATTTGTATTGCTCTTGCGTGATTTTTGGCATAATAACCAGTGACCAGACAATATACCATACTGACGATGAGTAAAATGTGGAATTGTGAATTAGAAAAATGATAAAAATTTGCATTTATACATTTTAAATAATTTTTTTACAAGATAATTGCTTTCATGCTTACATTTTTGTTCAAACAAATAAATAATGTATAGGTACATGTGTAAATGTAATGTAATGTGTTTGCGTTAGTACAAAATAGATAACCATAAACCATAATTTGATTGTAATTCTTTTTCGTTTAATTGATGCACAAAAAGGAATTCAGAAGCTGAAGGATAAAAAATTGATGATACTCTTGTCTTGCTGATTTTGGTGCGTGCCTGGTTATCTACGAAGTAATGTGTAAAGTGTCGATTGGACGATTGCATTGCAAAGACGAAAAAATAAATTGCAATGAAATATTTATTTATTACATATCATGTTAACATATCATCACGTTTTTTTCTTGTAAGTTGACTTGAATTGCAGTTTATTTGGTTTGTGTGCAGAAAAAAACGATAGTAAAAAAATGTGCAACAATCCGTTGTTACATTGCAAACACACTTATACAATTTGTACTTTTTGTTATTTTAATTGTTAACAGAAATGCAGGCAAATTAAATGGTTTTACTAACTATCCATGTCCAAAAGCTATTAACATTTATCATTTTTTAAATGATAATCTCCCATAAAAAAAAATTAGTGCTGCATTTTTTTGTGTTTAATTGCTTGCATGAGAAAAGTCCAAGCTTGCACACTAACTTTTACCTTGACGCTGTTTTTTTGGATATGATGATAATTTTATTTTTTGGAAATAATTTGTAATAAATTTAAAAAGTTTCCCAAAAAAATGCAATTAATGATAACAAAAATCGAGAGGGATTGACTGCAAACTTTTCTTTGAACATCCAAAAAAAAGTAATGGACCGACGACCGACATTGTAGCTAATGATGATAAATGATAATTGGCATGAAAAGATTTAGTCGCCCATTTATTATACGAAATTTAACAAAAATATTTGCATTAAAGTGTAACAGGCTAACTGCATGTTAAAGATTCATAAAAAAAAGTTTTTCACACCCCGAAATTGCGACAGAGCTGAAAAAAGATAGTTCACTGGCAGTACAATAAACTTTTTTTGGGGCAACTTCAGACACGACAATCTCTCTTGAAAATACCTAAACGATTCGCGTTGTCGATTTGTCTTGAGGAAATGTAAAGATTGGCTTTGATTATTGATCTTTGCTGCACAGAATGCATCATAATCATAATTGATATCAACTTGAACTTGAGACCTCTGAAATTATGAGGTCTCTGATGAAGATAGCGTTAAAATATTACTTGAGTGCATAGCGATGGTGCTAATGATTGATCAGATGATGAATGATTATGGTTACGATTTTTATGCACTAGCGCAGCGTCATCGCATCGCCATCCTGATTCATCATCATGACAAATAACAGTAATCTGCATCAGAATCAATATCAAAAAGGATTTATTTCCCTGATGCCCTAAAGGTGGACTAGAACAGGTGTATAAATAAATAAAAAAGCGAAGCGAGAAGTGAAGAAGATTCTCAAGACCATTTGTATTTAGAGACGAATCCAGAGCAATTTACGATAATAAGATGAAGATGCTCCATTACTACTGCATGTACGTTATAATTTTAAGGGATAATAGATGCAAATGTAAAAATGCAAGAAAATTTATAATTTCAATAATGATGTCCGAAGGTCAAAGTCAACCAGACGCTTAAAAAACAGGTATTTGTTC
>JAQIWN010002265.1:0-16541 GCA_034699025.1 Entomobrya cf. arborea Gr-Col-00668 | reverse complement strand
GCCTTCCCCGCAACTACGTTGCCAAGTTGCCGCGGTTTTTCCATCAGCGCCGTTTTTTCATAAAAAATGTTATTTCTTGATCTCAAATGGAAAATGCAAAAGCAACAACGAATTTTTAAACATATTTCATTGTAACGAACATTATTGCAAAGTTGCAATCCATTATTTTCACGAAAAACGGTGGTGAAGCCAATGAGTGGAAAGCCAGAGCTGAAGGTTTGTCGATAGCCCCTGTCTGTAAGCATGCAAAGAAAGATAGGACAGTTGTCCAACGTAAATTATAACAAAACGAATGCAAATGGGGCAATATAAAACCCAAATCAAGTCTGCAGATTATTTACAAGATCCAGTTTCAAATTAAGTTGAAAAACTTATCTGAATTACGTCATAGTTTTAACGTGTAAAGTAATTTCTTACGATTTTAAACTTGATTAATATTCGGGTCGAGATCAGAGATATGTCTGTCTACAATCGGATTAATCGGGGGAAAGTCCTAAACTCAACATAATTTTAATCTGAAGAAATTAATCTAACAATGAAAATTTTTGCCAGTAATTTAACAGTCGGGTAAAGAGTGCAATAACAACCTCTAAATTTTATCCTAACTGTAGTTTTATACGTTCTTTATATACAAAATATTACTAGAACTTATGTAGGAAAAGCTGTCATGGTTTGGATTCCATGAATCCCTAAGATCCCTGTCGGTAGGCGGTTTTTGTCATTTACTTTCTAAAACTCACGATCGCTTCAAAGCTGCAAATGTTGTTTAGCTGCAGGCTGCATACCATATTTTTATTCTGTATACAATGGAATTAGCAAAGCTCAGTTCTCCAAAAGCTGATGAGATAACACTAGTAAATTATGAATTTAGAAGGGGGAAATTGCATCATTCAATCACTGGAATCACTTTTATTTGCTCTTCTAGCACTCACGTGTGCATTATGTGGATTGGTGATGGATGTGTTTTAATATACGACATGTAACAATTAGCATAGGCTTAACTTTTATTTCAAATACAATAGCTCAACTACTTACCTCACTATATGAAATGAATGCTTTTCGTAAGTCATTTATCTGGAATTTCAAACAGTACATTTATTGAGTACAATTAGTTATGCACTTTGGAAACGCTGGCTTTTGTTGGGAGTACGAGTGTAAGAAGTCTGCTATTTTCACCTTTCGAACATAGACCACAGTAACATCATCAAGCGATCCAATATCCAATGAGTGCCGTAAAGATAGCGTCTAAATGGCATGGTGCGCAACATTGTTTCGTCAACTTCACAAAATGAATCTAGGAATAACCGAAATCTAATAGATGTACCTAAAGTTAATGAATGGTGTTAAGATACTGTATGTAAAGTACTGCGTTCATATTGTTCCATTGTAATTGTGATTTGCATTTACAAACAATTCATGGCTGTTTCAAATTATTTACAATTACATGCATTTTTTTAATCACATACTTTTGATTTCATCTCTCACTAAGATTGCACAGCCTAAATTTTTGGTGTTCGATTAACATAAAAATGTGTAACACTTGGTATCAAATTTAAGATTGCATAAGTTTAAGTAAAAAGACAAATGGGTTGATTGATAAAATTCCTCGAGATGTTTCAACGTTTTAAAGCTATCAACAAATTACCTAAGCAGGTTAAGGATACAAACACAAATATTCAAAACCTTTTAACGAATTCACTGAAATGGTAAAGTGAAAGTAAACAATTGTGACTTCAATGAAAATACACTTTCTATAGAGCTCAGTTCTGGAGAATGAAATAAAACCAGCCCATAACTAATACACCTTTCTCAACATGCAGGTCCACAATTACATATCAAATTTATGCTTTTAAAAGAGGGAGATTTTTTGGTTTGTGTAAGTTTGTAAATTAACTTACCTCACTTCAAGTGTATGTTTTGATGCCAAGAATTCATCTCATTCAGACCATTAACAAAACACATTATATTTGTTTGGACTAGTACTACAGTATATACGCATCTTAAACGTACATTGTAATTTCGGTTTACATTCATGCATGTATGCTAGGTGAAAGTTAGAACTTTCCAAGCATTCATTTAACTCATGGCAACTAACAAAATTAAAATGTGGTTTTCTTTTTAATCGAAGTTTGTGCACATGAGGACTCTTACGTTGTCACTCACTTGTTCTGTCATACCTGCTCATTCTCTTTCTAAATTTTCTTGCACATAGACCATCTTTTTGGTTTCTTTTATGACTTATGTAATGCAACATTTATCATTGGAAAGTAGACATGACTGAAATGAATACAAGTATTTCCAAAACTAAAGTAATTTAATAGTACTATATTATTTTTGTGTACGCATCCGATGAAGGAAATAGAACCAGATATTTGCCAAGTTAATGAAAAAGTTTACTGAGAATCATTGAACTTATTACATTACAACGAAATGTTTCCGCAAACTATTTCGTAGAATCGTGAATGATATTGAATGAGTCAACATGCGCGCATGTGTCTGGCCAATTTTTAGTGAAAATTCTTCTAATTCCAGATTAGTTTTTAGATTGCATTGCAATGATAAACTGGAGTATTTAATTTGATAAAGGTTACCTACGTCTGCATCTACGTTACAAATGTAGAGTAGTAAATGTAATTCCAACGGTGGAAAAATATTAAATACTTCTGACATAATTTCGGCTCCACATTCATTTCATTAAAACCATAGAGGGCTCGTTTACTTCCTGACTTTTAACTGACATCTGGAAGGATCGCATCGTCTTGTATGTCATCCGATTATCTAATGATTAAACATACCTTGTATCATGTATCATGTTTTGTGGCACCTATCTGTATTGAGCGATTGAAATTGAGATCTGACCCTGAACTGGTATTCAATTGCTGCTTAATTTATTGAAACGGTAAATAAACGGTTTGTTTCGTTCGACCATTCTAAAGGTTCTTTTGGTATACAGATGTGCTAAATTTTTCCCTTTCTTAGCCACCTCTTCATTTATACTGATCAATGCTATCCAATTTCTTCAACCAATAATGCGCCCACTCCATCCCTTGAGAAAAACAAGTTTACAATGTGCAAATAACTTAATCAGATTCTGATAATCATGTGCTTTCTCAGCAAACAGACTCGTTCCAACTCGTTTATCCTGTTTTGCATCACTAGAAAATTGTGTCATCATCACTCGTTTGTGCGTGTTTATACACCTCTTAAAATACTTCTAAAGTCATGAGCGCTAATACTAATGTAACATTAAAGTTAAGCTTCTCTGTGCTGCCACCTCATCGCTTACATCGTGCCTTCTGCTTTGTACCATGACCAAAGTTAAAATGATGACGCCGCGATATGATGCTGATCCTCACAAAGAAGAATGAGAATAGAACGAAGAGCCGCAAAGTGAAGATGAGAAGAGCAAACGAAAAATCCGCTTGCTTTGGCAAGTGGAATTAGTAATCTTATTGTTAGTATATGTACGCATACTTTACTTTCTCTTACTGGCTTTCACTTGTGGAATAGTGGATCATGAGATAACGCTCATATCTATCCACAGCCGCTCACCACCACCGCTTATTGGATATCACATCACACATAACAATATGTACGATATCACCGAGAAAGAACTGTCTCTCTTTCCACATCTTCATTTACCCCACCATCTTCATCCGGTAGCGTGTTGTCCATGTTCATAAGTTTGGCTAATGGTGGGCTCACTCAGTATCGCAGCAATATGAAATTGAACGATACAGCCACACAACAATACATACATATTTCCGTTCGCATTTCTTTTAAATGTTAATACACGGCAGAAAATGCTTCCAGCGTTTGACTTGGCTTATTTTTATATCAACCATGTCTCTCCGTTTAACAAACCACGGAGTGGATAGCAGATGAGGATGCGGGGAAAGTGAAGAAGGAAAGCGAGTCTTTTCTCTTTGTACAGAGATTTGTCTAACGGTCCATATCTCTCTCTATCTCTCCCCATATAATATGAAGTGTCAGTGTATGTATAAGTATGAGCCTTTTGCTGGATTTGATTTTAAGAGAGAAACTGACGGAGTGAATATTTTTCTATATAAAAGCTCCGACTCCCTGCTATTCCACTTGGCAGACAGAAATTGACTTCTCCTCAGGATCTCCTCTCTGAAAAATAGCAAAACACGCATAAACACAATAAACCATTTTATTCAAGACCGACTTTCCTCTTTTCTCGATACAATAGCCGGGGAATAAAGAAAAAGGTTATTATTGCTTTGCTGATTATATATTTTTGTATTGTTTTGTAACTTCACCGGATTGAAAAAAGCTAAAAAGAAAGTAAGGTAAAATCAGCATATCAGCATAGCAGATAGAAAGTAACATAAAAATTCTCTCTGAAACTTGAGAGCATCTAGATTTTAGAACAGAGAAATTAAAGAAGAAAAGCTCTGGAGCCAAACCAATTCAACTCAAACAAAGTTATCATTATCCGCATCATCACCAGATCTCTCACAGCATCTCTCTCATTTTTACCCCCAACGTCGTGCGGTGGTGGTGCAACAGAAAAAGTGAATTTACAAGCCGTTTGTAGCCCGCGTTCTTCTCCAATTTTCTAAAAGGTTCAACAAAAGATTTTTTATTTGTTATAATTATCATCATTAAAGTATTTATTGACACAAAGAGCAACAAACTCAACTCTTACTTACGAGACGAGACTGACTTGACTGGAAACGACAAACGTAATAACATAATAACTACACTGGTGACATTCGCACCACTTGCTTTACTCAAGTTACTAGTTGTAAAGGGATAATTTGCGACAAAGACTCACGACAAAAGAGGCATACACGGAAAACAGCAGAATACAATCATTTTCTACTTTCCCCACAGAACCTACAGTTTACAAACAACAAAAAGAAGATAATACACACATTTTACCACTGTAAGCCGACAACCACCACCACCATCCGTGTGGAAATTGCTGTGCTATTTCATTCATTCACAACTGAACAAACAGAGGATTCACAGAATAGAACACAACAAAAGAAAAGTAAGTACCGTTAATTGCCTTTTTCTCTCTTCTACTAATCTTGTTTACTTTGCACACATAAATTCCGTATGTCCTTCATCATCAACTTCATAGATAACTTCATCATCATCCCATCCAACATGTGTCATATTACTTGCATATTTTCCTTTGTGCAACTGCCATAAAATAATTTTGGTATCTGCTGAGTAATTATGAGAAATGAAGGTTGTTCTATAGTAGATTTAGTGGTTTTACTTGGAATCTGAGCATTACCTTGTAACGTTTTCGGAGAATTGTTTTATTTTAATGGGAAATTTTAACCATTTCATTAAAGAAAGAAAAAGAACAACGAAGTCATAACCATAGACTTTGGGGTATTCTAATTTTTAAAGGCATATAACCCAATATAAAATGAATGGACTAATAGCTTGTAATATATTATAAGTCATTGCAGTAATTTTCCATTATTTTGTCCTATTTATCTGTCTTAGTATTCAAGAACGTTTGTCAGTGAAAGTCAAGTAAACCAATTCACATCCCACAGTAAATTGGACCATCTTTTAAAATTTCTTACTCAATAATAATTTTCTCTGTTGGTTCCTGCCCACCCATTTTCATATTACACAACGAACACAAAAAGAAAGTTTGAAAAAAAAACTTCACTTGCATGAAACCCTAATGCGAAGAGAATTATTCACCACAGTCAAAGGGCAAAGTCAAGCAAAAATATTAACTCAAAGCAGAGAAACAAGAAGGGAATTTTATTTGTTGCGAGACAAACAAGGCAGGTAAGCGGCGAAGTAAAAGTAAATATAAAGTTCTTAGACAGATAAGTACGCTAAAAGCTTTCTTTAATGCATGATTTATGAAATGGTATTGAGCAATGTATGCTAGAAAGATTAGGTAATATGCATTTAATAATTACCTAATTGTGCATATAGATAATTATAAACTATAAATGGCCCTCGTTATTATAATCATATCACTCACGTCAGAGTACATAGGACGAGTTGTAGCATAGTTTTGATCGAAATGGATAATCCTAGCTGGAGTCACTTTTCCAGTTCCTTGTCATGGAATGTAAAAGACTGCAGCATGGTATTAGTAGGCTAAGCTAAACTAACTCACTCAGACGATATTATGATGATGTGCTAAGTCAGAAATCGACATGCTTTTTCGCTTTCCATTTTCTCGATTTAATATGCCAATTTATGCTCGTTTGTGAGTCTGCTCATAAATTGATTGTACAATTTATACTTATGTTAGTTTACACATAGTCACTACATAAGTCATGCGAGTCATGAACTAAATTTGGAAGCAAAAACAGCTCTTGCAGAAACCAGAATGCATAATATGTTTGGATTATGTCGCTTTCACTTTCTCCGTTTCAGATCTCAAATTCCCACTAAAACGTTAAGCTGAGCGTGTCTTTACTTTAGTACAATAAGATGAAGTCAACAATCATATACTAAAACTTAAAGATTTACGGCATAAATGAAGCAATCATAATTACTTCCACATTACATACGTCAGCACAACATCTTTTGATTATCACGCATTCGTCATTCCGAAACTGCATGAATAAAAAAATGTACCTTGAACTGAAGGTCAGATCTGAATAAAGTAGTACATCAAAAAGTATAGTTATTGGTTGTTCTAGCTCATCGTCAGTACATTGCACAAAATATGACCCTGCGGGTAAAAAATTAAGAAGGTTATGCAAACATTATGTTTGGTTTTGAAAGAGTTTTTTAGTTTAGTAATACACATAATATGTTGACCAGTTTAGCGAACTTTATGTTTTTGGTTATTTTAGATACAGATGCATTTGATTTAATGCAGAATGTGTTGATACCGCACAAAACTTTTCAAATTGTATATTAACTTACGTCATAAAATTGAGCATGAAAAAGTTTATATAATAGTTTTCGGAAGTTTTTTCGCTTATCTATTGAAGTTCAAATAAGTCAGTTATGTCAAAAGGTATAAAAATATTTGTTATGGGTCGAGTGGATAGCGAGCATGTGGGTGTAAAGATGATAGGTTTTACGACTACTTGGCTTGATGTACCCAAAAAGAGTACCCCATATTTGTAAGCTTCTATCGCATGGCTTTGCACGACTCTCAGATTGTTTGTTGTTATTGAAATTGAAATGCAATTTTCTATTTTGCTCTTCAAGACAAGACATCAAGTCAGAGAGACTTACTTATTTTATTCTTTCTGATGCTTTCATGCAGACACAAGGAGGATATTTATTCAAAAGGAAAGGGACACAAGGAAAATTCTTTTCCATTACTATCAAGGCTATATAGTCCCGTACAAAACAACTCAATTAAAAAGAAGCTTACATTTTGAGACTATTCTACACATCCACACTAGAAACACGATGATCAAGTCAACTGCCGCAGTATCATCAGCAGCCGTCACTTCTGCAAGCCGGACAATGGCTAACAACAAGGTTCTCTTTTCTGGAGTGGCCCTTATTCTTCTTCTCGTTGTGAACAATAGTTTTGCTGCCCCAGCAAACTCCAACGAAGATCAAATTGGATACGGTTCCTCGGCATCCTCTTCGTCCAACAGACAAGCTTTCAGGAATCGAGAGGGTAATCCACAGCTTGTGGAGTACAACGTAAGCGATAACCACTTTCCTTTCGCAATCCTATACGTTATGACTGCATCTATGATCAACGTTATGATTGTGCTTACCCTCTTTCTGCTTTTACTTTACTCTTGGTATGTTTCTTGGAAGGCGAGCACACGACCTGTATACTATATGCCATAAAAATCTCACAAAATCCAAACAAAAACATGTTTCTTACTTTTACAACCAACAATTATATAAAAACAATACAATAAGAAAAAATTCCAACTAAGCTTTCACTTAAGTAATGAAACATGTCATGTAGTCAATGTCGTGTCTCAAACGACCCTAGTGAAAATATTAAATCTTAAGATAGTATGGTAGTAAAACTGACGTTCAAAGTAACGCACATTTATGAGAATAAAAAACGCATGTGTACAAAAATATCTTTCGGGTTCTTGCAGTCGATGTCATGACGTGTCTGATTGGATTGAAATGCTACACGTGTGTTGGAAAATGATATAAATTAAAATTCTACGAAAAAATACACGTTTTCTCTTATATACTCAACAAAGACCTGAGATTATAATCGGTTCAATATAAATACATTTTATAGATTATTCTTAGATTTAGAGCAACTTACAAAATTTCAAGGTTAAAATGTTCAGTGAAAGTAAATTTTCAAGCATTATGCACACATAGCAGAAGTAGTAAAAATATTACATTTGTGTACTTTTACATACACGTTTTACATGTAGAATACAGCACTTTAGATGAAGGACACATCTTGTAAGGTGTGATCCTTGACACAATATAAAGTAGTGAAAAATATGCATTAACATTTTAAAGTTGTTCCTACATTATTCCAGTTCAACGAACTGAATTATATACACATACACATATACAATTCTGTTTCGAGATATTTTATTTTATATTCCATGACATCTCAATTCGTTTTTTATACATATGAATCTTCACCAAAACCAACTTTTATTGATTTGATCTAGATATCACTCCAAAATTTTAGTTTACAAAAATCCAGAAAAACGATTTCTATTCGTATTTAAATATACATAAACTTTGGTATGTTTTATCCGAATTTCGGTAGTAAGCAAGTACAAGATTAAAAAAATACACTTTTTTCTAAATATTACAACAAAAATGCAATTCTCACCACATTAATATAATGGTAAACTACATAACACCATTTACGTCAGAGGTGTACATCATGTCGTATGTCGTTTCGATCGTCGTCATTGCAGAAGGAAGAAAAAGGAAATGTCTCGCGACGCCCCATACACCCCTCCATCTTTTTTGGATTCTTTCACTCAATCTATTTCCCTTGTCACGTATTGTATGTACAAACGCCACGTAAATTGCAATATGCTACTCTTTTCACGCTTTTTGAACACTGCATTGCATTTCGAATTCTTATCATTGGAAATGAGAAAAAACGTTTTTACTTAATTCTGCCTGATGCCTTTCTATTCTGTATTCTGCAGCTTTTAAGAGCTTTCTCCCTATATCAATATATATTTCTTGGCTTTTATACAGGTCAACTACTTTTTAAAATGGATGAATTGGAACATTTTGCTATCTAGCCTATTTTTCCTCTGGTTTTCTCGTTTTTTTGGTTTTATAAGTAATTCTTAAAAATAAGAACTTAAGTAAATAAGCTTCTCAATTGAGGAATACATTTTGTCAACAAAAAAAATACACATATTTATGAGTCCATTTACTTCACTTCATAATTTCTTCAATTTTCCCCTCCGACTCTCTTCTGCGATAATCCTCTTTTCCAATTTTCGAGTACAATATTGAATTCGAGTAGATATCACTCTTACATTGTTGCAGACGTTTTAATATATTGACCTCCACATATCAAAATTAGCTTCTTCCCCACAGATGAAATACAAAATTACTTAAAAATTACGCGTAAGTGAAAGAAGCATTGAATCAGCAGATCCTAGAAATAAAATTATTTAGAAGAACAAAATTGCAATTTACTCTTTATTTCTCTTTGCAATTTCCTAGCTGATGTTAATAAAAAGCAAAGACTGCAGAACAGTATCCTTAAAATGTACATACTATACGCGCATATTTGATTGTAAAAGTAGGCTGTGCCGCGGCTACTAATTGATCTCGAACTTTTTCCCTTACTAAATTACTTGAACGTCAATATTTTAAAACTTAGTAAAGATATTTTTCCTCTCACCTGAAGATGCTGCGGCGTTCGTTACACGGAAATAGCACAGGAAGTCGATCTTCAACATCAGAAACAAAACCTTCACACGTCCGACACATAAATGAAGATAATATTTGGAAGCTTCATAATTAAATAAACAAAAATTTGATGCGTTTTTGTAGAACTCGAATAAAACAAAAAACAGTTTAGCGGGTGTCTTTCTGAAATGACGCCCAATGTACATCACATCAAAATACAAGTATGATTATTAATCTGGAAACAACCATTTGATCGTGCATAATTTGCAGGCAGATTGTTTAAACGAATTACGACATTGTTGAAAAAAATTTAAACCCAAAGTTAACTTTGTACCTAATTCGTTTATAAAAAGGGCTGAAGGAACATCATCTCTTGAACGAAAAATTCTAATCATTTTTACAGGATGAAGAACATTGAAATTGAAAACAGCATTGAATTAATTTTTCTGCGATTTATTTTCATAGAACCTGAGTGGCATTCCAAGATTTTTTTGATTGACGCATGCGCAAATGAAAGATTATGCCTGATTTACTTTTCCCGTCATTAAAGCGGAACGTATTAGCTTCTTGGAGCATTAGTAAATACACGAGCGTATTATGAAAGCTAATCAAGCTCGAATTAGAAAAAACGATATGAGAATTTGACCAATTTCGACTCGTTTGATTTCATCAGAAAATAAAATTTCCTTTCTGGAAATTACATGCTATTTGATTGGTGTTATGTTAGAACTATCCGGATTTTGTTATTCTGTATAATAATCAGTTACATAAAAAGTGTTTACGTCTTTGGTGAAAATATGCCAAACATGTCAATTAGCAGCTTTACAGTCAGCGGTTATTTTCCGGTTCATTTACTTTTCAAATTGCTTTGCTTTTCTTCTATTGTTCCTTTGTGCTCGTGTGCCTCCCAACATCCAAATGAAATCTAATATTATTATCTAATATTTGCTTGTGTGACTTTCAATGAAAATCTATTAATTTGTCTCATAATAGCCATAATTTGCTATCTTTTTTATTGTTCGCATTTCTAAACATGTATGCATTCTCCATTACAGTTTGTTCCAGTTGTTCCTCAATCTGGAATGCCAGTTGAAGCTCCAGACTCCCTGCCACCAGTACAGTCACCGATGGAAATGAACATCTTGTTAAACTACCTGATATCCAGGCACTATGCGAATAATCGTCCCAGATTGACTAACGACTTGGACAGTGCAAGGAATGAGTACACTCGAAAGCGATCCTCATATTCTCGCTATTGTGCGTTCAACGCTGTGTCCTGCTTCGGAAGAAAAAAGTAAGCAGTTAAAAATCTATCTAGCATTCCACCCAACAGTGACAACAACAACAGCAGCGGCGAGTAAATAATAATGGAAGGTTTGTTAAAATTGCGAACAAAAAAATTATACACGAGTCATCATTCATCATCATCTCCTTAATTACAAAATATTATGCATAAATATACAAATAGATTCAATACCAAAATATTTTGTGTGTACTTTATATGTGTATATAAATGTGTATCAACCAATATATTATAAAAATTATCTATTATAAATGTAGTGAGGTATATACATACATGTTATTACAACATATGTATTTGTTATTTAACTGATGTACCGAAGCAATTGATGTATTAACTGCTTCTACTAACAAATATATAACTTCAGTTAGGTCAGATGTAGATTAGAGCAGAATTATGTGTATAAAATAATATATTATTCAATGATGGAAAAATGCATATTCATAAACGTTTAAAAAAGTAAACTTGTCATGATTTGCCATGAATTATTCATCCCATCATATTTAAAATACTTTGTAACATCGCAGCTTCAGTACCGTTTATCGGTACAGTTTATGTAATTAACTAGCTGCATTCATTGTAGTGTGTAGCCTCTCCGTTTTGTGTATTCTTGTCAATAGTAGCAATAGTTGAGTGTGTAATAGTCCATCTTGTTTTGCTAATTTAAAATCCTAAGTTTCTTTATCAGTAGTTTTCACTGTCAGGGTTAATTTATGAAAGTTCTAAAACGACAGAAGCAGATCCAAAGCATCGGTCAGAGAGAGAGAGAGATCACACAACGTCGTGGGCAATGCGATACAACATCCTTTTAAACGCATCTAGATGCAAGTTTCGGGAAACTATGTTTTAGTTTTAGTAAATTATAATTTAAATTATTGGGCGATACATGTTCAACAGTTTGGAGTTTAAAATGTCGGTCTGCAAATAAATCGTCGCTTGATAAAATAAACAAAAAAAATAAGTAAAAAGTATGCGTGAAGCATCTGTATAAATTATACTACTTACAGTACTATAATTATAGTATTATATATCTTATAACCACTTGTACCATGTCTGAAATGTAAGAAATAAAAATATATTATGTGTTTAAAAATTACACTACAAATATATGTTACTAATACATATGTACATCATGTTTCTCCCCCCAAAAAAACTGTTTTCAGATATTAAAATACTTATTTGATGTAATAAAGTAAAACATTGTCAGTGTATTCAGCATCAGCATTTTATTGACGAGATTTTTTTTGATTCAGGCATTGCTTTTTTGGATTTGACGTTCAATGAGATTTCATGGAAAATAGTATACACAATGTGCGTGCATCCATGTATAAACGGCATGATGATGATATCATCCATTATCCTAATGAAAAAAGTATTATCATATCATTTCATTAATGACGATGTTGAATATGGGTAACTTCATCCTGTCCAGATTGTCCAAATTCATGTGAATTTCACCTTGTCAAGTTGTGCAAAACGAGTTTGGACTTAATGAACACAATTGGATTAAGTGTAGGAATTCTATTGTCTTTTTTTACAAAAACAAAAAATGTATCATTCGAACGAACATGCTATAAGGTTCAAGATTTTAAACAGCTAAGCATGTTTTAATGAGGTGAGACATGATATAACTAGACATCAACTATGTATATTTAAACAACCAAAAACCACAGACTCGACCATGATGTGCTGCTGACTGGACTATGAAGTGTCTGGGTCTGGATAATGCAGAAAACTAAACCAAGCCACACAAATGTTACACGACATGGTGCTGGCGTTATGGTCTAGCTTCTACTAGGTGAACCATGTATTTTATGCTTTGATTGCAACGGAAATGCAACGTTTTCCTAACCCAAAAAAACCTACAGAAAATAGATTGTCTCGAAATACCCCAAAAAGATGTAATCCAACCTTCGTCAGCAACTCTCATGATATCGTAGTCATGTTCATCTCATTGGACAAATAAGCGTAAGCAATCTCCTCAAAAATTGAAAGCACTGAAAATGATGAAAAGACTTTTGATGAAGAAAATTCAATAAATTTTATCAAACCTCGTCACCATCCACCACCGTTCTTTCTAGCTATATTGGTATTGTAATTCTTTCTTTTTTTGGAACACTACATCTCCAAATAGAAATCTAGAACATGTTTATTGACAGCACTACTGAAGCCAAACAGCAGAAACAAATTGTAGCTTACGTCATTGTTACATACGTCACAGTCTCTGACCTAAGGGAAGATTAGGATACTTCTTCGAAAATAACTTGACCGTTTGCTCTTACGTAATATTTTTTCTTATCGCCACACACAACAATCGTTTTTTGAACAGAAATTGTAAACGAAAAGAATATAATGGATGTATTCTCGGAAGCTACCAAGGAATTTATGTTAGTTGTTGATTTCCTTTCTACTAAAATGTCTTTCTACTTCCTGCTCAACTGATTATTTGTTGACCCAAGACTTTCTAATATATTGGATCCTAGATAAAATATTAAGTTATGGAGCACACTGACCTCTCATATTTCATTTTTAATGATATACGCAATAGATATTTTTAGTGCAAAATGTTACTTTGCCCCCTTCATTCAAAAGAAGACAATCAATGCAAGTGTGAATGCAATTAACAGAGTCGCAAAAAAATACAAAGTTTCCGTGGTTTGACATTTGCATTTACAGGTTTGCTATTACACAGGTCAGCTTTTGTGTAGGAGTGGCGATATTTTCATGACGTAAAACATTTGGAATTTGTGGAAAGGACGTCAAGGAATTCTGCATCTGTATCTTACCTTTTCTACCAGTTTATAGTATAGTGTATAGTGTGAATGTGGTTATAAAAACAATAGGTAGAGAGTCGTGTCATGAACACATATTCGTTCATGACTATCACTCTCTGTGAAACCCGCCTTTACAATGTAGCTGCAGAAAAGATACAAGCTCATCACAAAAGTTTTATTTGTATTCCTTTATAATTCGTAGTAATAAAGGAAATCCTTTCGTTCTTCCTCTAGAACCATTTTGCCGATTCTACTATCTCGTAGAACAGAAGTGACAGGAGACATTGTTTTTTAAATGTTGAATGTGTTTAGTTGGAGCCTGTGCTGATGCAAAATATGGGTAGTGCATTTTATGAATATTTCTGGCTAATGATAATAGTAATCAGTGTCATATTGTTCTCTGAGTCTATGTATGAAAATGAACTAAATAAAACTATTTTGTGCACAATTTTAATTCAATAAGTAATAAAATGCGTACCATCTCTTCTTTAATTGGTTTCATACGACAATATTAAATCACCGTACTATTTATACTGTTGCTTAACGTCATCGTTTGTCATTCATGCTTGTATGTATCTGTAGGTTGATGAAATAGGTATTATTAGCTAGAATTGAAAGTAAACTAATGAGATTAGGACAAGGTAAATATAAGCAAGTTACAAAAGTATGACATGATTTTATTAGCAACCACACATGTTTACATAGACATGTGTTAATATAACTCCTTCACATTTCCTTTTAGCAATGAAACTATGAAACCTAAAATCCACATGCATCGTATATTATATTATCAGCACAGGTAATTTATATTTGAAAATGGAATTTTACACCGATGCTTGGATATCAAAATTTATATTCCATAGTCCAGTCTTTACAAAATAATAAAATGTGAGTGAAAATGTAAACAAACATGTTTATATGGTACTATAAGAATTCAGGTATGTAAATAACAACAAGGGAGAGAGATAAAGAATCGGTATTGTGATAACGATGAATTCCCCTTCATTTTTTCAAATGCATGCAGATACTTACCTGTGCAGTATGCATTGTTGAAGACTGTCAACTTTATAAAACACGGCTTATACTTCATCTTAGCTGAACATTTGTACGTAAAAACCCACGTAAGTATTTTGTAAGCGGTGCAAATGCGATTTGGCTTGCTTTTTTTAAAACTATCATGATGCGTCGTTTAAGCCTTTTTTAGTTCACAATTCGCACAGCCCTTCCACTTATAAAAACTTATATTCCCAGTTAAGCCATTACCAAGTATCGTTCATTTTTAAATGATACTAAGAATGAATGGGAAAATTATATACTTTGAAAATAGATTAGTCACCAGTCACCATATCCAAATAATATCCCTATAAAAATCATGCGGGGATGTTACTCATATTTGTTCGCATACATATATTCTTTAGGTGCATAATGGTATCATGTAGAAATGCGATTGTACTGTCGTGTCAACTGTGCTATCACTACATAAATATGTATAACACAAAGCGTTGTTAATTTGTTAATAGTGCAGAAAAAATGTATCGAATATTTTAAGTCCATTGTTTAGCCTTAACATCAATATTCACATAATCATCCAAAATCATAATCGAATTATCATAGTCAATTATTCTGACTGACTATTAATATCAGGATTCAAAAATTAAGTTGTAGTTTCTCAATGATTTTGGTCATCGATATTTTACAGAAAGATTGTCCCCATTTGGTCATCAGTCATTATTTGTATATTATCAAAACAAAAAGCATAGAGACAGGGTTAGAGTAAATCATGGAGTATGGGGTTGAAGGTTACGTTTTAAAAACAAGATTGACACATTTGCATGAAAACACTTTTTCGTGCAAAAAAACTATATCCTTCCATCTTCGCCAAACTTGTAAAATCTTTTAACGCAGTAACATGTAACACAGAGTTCAAAAACATCTTTTGTCAGGCTCAATTACATTGTCACGTCATGGCTTACCTATCTTCATTTTCATGCTAAAAAGTAGCCGAAATCTGTAGGATCCGGTAACAATGCTTTCAAGCCAACAGCTTCTGCAACAAAAATGAAATAAAAGAAAAACTCCAGATGTACAACCAAATTCCACGCATCCATAGCCAAGCACAACAAAGGATGAAATTTTAAGTTTAAAGGTAATTTATAAATTGTCAGCATAACTTCACAAAGCATTTCACAATACACTATGCTATTACAATGAATGGTGGAAATTTTAGAGTACATAACATACGCTTCGCGATACATAAATGTTAAAACTTTTTCTAACAATGTAATGTGAGCAGCCAGTCAAACCTCAACCAGCATCTGCACAGGAACATACCTATATAAACTTGACTGCATTCAGTTTTCAACTGTTGGATTATTGATAAAAAATAGTGAACGTTTATATTCTTAAATTGATGTGTTTAGCTCTTGTTTAACTAAAATAGCTTATATTACACACGCAACGCATATAGGTGAAACGTAGGTACAAAGCAGTTAACTAATCACACAGTCTATACATGACGCTACGACTAGAATTATTCACGGCGAGACAAGAATACACATTTCAGCAATAGAAAACCTCAACAAACGGGTTAGCTTTATATATACATGTCGTATGTTGTAAAAAAAAATAATAGTCGTATGTTGTAAAAAAAATAATAGTCGTAT